>JASSUY010030656.1:7006-91954 GCA_032466535.1 Forpus xanthops | reverse complement strand
CGTAAAGTGGGGGGGGAAAAGAAGGTTGGGAGGAGTGAGTGGGCAGGCAGATTGATTTACGCCTCAAACCACGACAACATATTTTCCCTTTTGGAGCTATCTGATCAGAAGATCCCTCCAATTCTGCACGTGCACATGAAACAAGGGGACTCAGAAGAATATAAGGAAAAAATAACTTCTGAATCGTGCAGATTTTTTTTTTTCTTTAACAGTCTCCTTTGCAGTCCGTCTCTCAGGTACAAAATATGGCTGTGGAATAGGAGGATGTGGTGCCTGCACTGTGATGATATCCACATATGATCCAGTAGCCAAGCAGATACAGTATCCTCATGCTGATATAAGGAAACAGTAGTTCAGTGTTTTGAGAAAACTGACATTCAATGGGAAATACTTGTGTTTCTTTTCATGTGGATGAATTCTCTTTCTCCAGTTTGTGAAACAAAACAAAACCCCAACACCACCCCCCCAACTTTCTGTTGAAATGTTTTAAAATTCATCTTTATGATTTGAGATTTCAGCAGCCCTGTTTTCATCTGCCTCACCTGCCTCTTTTGTGCTTATTTGCGGATAATCTCACTGTTAATAAGTCTTCACTAAATGCTTCATGTAATCATTGATAAAATCTCTATGGATGTCAGCAGTAGACACATTGCATTGTAATTGTACAGTGTTGCCCATAGCAAAGTTAGGAGTTCTACTTTCTCTCCCTACCTCTTAAAAACTTTGTTCCATTAGAAATGCTGTGCCTGACTTCATCACATCTGGCTTTAGACTTTGGGTTACAACAATATGTATAGTACTATTTTATTATTATTTTTTTACCTAACCTTCCACTTCTTTAATTAGAAAAGCTTATCACTTAATGCCTAAGCCCAGCCGTAGGAGTAAGACACATACTCTCACAGTCCAAGTGTGGGATTTTGTATGCTTGCTTATCCTCCCCATGTCTTTCTGCTCAATCTGAGTATTTTTAGATTAGCTGGACTATATATCCTTTCCTTCCTCCTCCGTGGACCCATATGACAAAGCTATTTAACACAGTAGTTCTCCTTCACATCTCAAAGACATCATCCTGCCACCTCCTGCCTTCTCCCCATATGCTCCCTGCATGGTGCTGCTGTCACTACTGTGGAAGGGGTTGGAAGTATAAAAACCAGGATTCATCCAATTCAGGTGAGTGTTAGCTGGACTATATAGATTGGCAAGATAATGAGATTTTCCTGTCCTGTGTCTGTAATGAAGCTGGGATCTGTGAGAAGGTGCTGTGAGTCTGTACAACACAAGGTCTCTGAAGGAAACTGAATTTTGTCTAATGCTTTTAGATGAGCAGGTTTTTCTACGAATTAATACAGCAATTGCTAATTTGTGATTGGCCCTGTATGGAGCATGGAAGGAGCTCCTCCTAATGTACTGTCATGCAGGCAGCACATCACAATCTCCACAACACAGGACTAGCCAACCATATGGCTGATGCCGCTTTCAGAAGGGGATGGGGAAGAACAAAGAGCATCAATAAGTTTCATTTACTCACCAGCATGGCATCTGGCAATCTGAGGCCCACATACTGCATATGTTGTAGTAAGGGATGGGTGACCCCAGGTGGCGACCAGACTGACAGGTATTAGGTTAGACACATTTTCTGTGTGCCAGAGATTTCCCTTGGATTAGACCAGCTCTTTACTTCCTCCACTCTGGTTTGTCCCTGAAAAGCACAGTTTGCTCACATCTCCTCTTTTTTTCTGGGTATTATTTTCCAAAGGTCTTGACTGTTATGTGGTGAAGCTCTGGTTGAGGAGATGATCTGTGTTCTGTCATTCATGATTAGAAATATTTGAAGTATAATTGGTGTCTAAATTGAAAGTCTTGGGCTTTATTCTGTTCTCATATCAAGGAATTAAGGTCATTAGGGTCTAAATTGGAGCAAGAATTATCATTCAACTAGGTGATTGCTCTTAGCATATTTCTTATGAATTGTCATACTAGGATAGTCAAAATGCTGTTTACTGGCCTAGAACTGGTAGATGATGAAGAATCATAGAATGAGTTAGAAAGAACCTTAAGATCTTGTATTTCCAACCCCCCTGCTATGGGCAGGGGCACCTCACACTAGACTGTATCGAGAAAGGCTCTGTCCAACCTGGCCTTGAATGCTGCCAGGGATGGAGCATTTACCACTTCTTTGGCCATACTGTTCCAGTGCCTTACCACACTCACAGTAAAGAACTTCTTCCTTATATTTGACCTGAGCTTTCCCTGTTTAAGTTTAAACCTATTCTCCCTTGTCCTATTGCTACAAACCCTGAGGAAGAGTCCCTCTCTGGCATCCTTATAGCCCCCCTTCAGATATTGGAAGGCTGCTGTGAGATCTTCATTCAGCCTTCTGTTCTCCAGGCTGAACAGCCCCTATTTTCTCAGCCTGTCTTCATACGGGTGGTACTCCAGTCGCCTGATCATCCTCGTCGCCCTTCTCTGAACTTGCTCCAACAGTTCCATGTCCTTTTTATGTTGAGGACATCAGAACTGCACACAGTACTCCAAGGGCAGTCTCACAAGAGCAGAGTGGAATGGCAGGATCACCTCCTTCAACCTGCCAGTCACTCTCTTTTTGATGTATTCCAGGATACGGTTGGCTTTCTGGGCTGCGAGCACATACTGAAGCTGGCTCATGTTCAGTTTCTAATCAACCAGCCATCCCCAAGTCCTTCTCCGCAGGGCTGCTCTGGATCACTTCTCTGCCCAACTTGTAGCTATGCCTGCGATTGCCCTGACCCAGATGTAGGACCTTGCACTTTGCATTGTTAAATTTCATAAGGTTGGAATTGGCTACCTCACAAGAGTGTCAAGGTCCCTCTGGATGGCATTCCTTCCCTCCAGCTATCAACCAAACCACACAGCTTGTTGTCATCAGCAAATTTGCTGAAGGTACTCTCAATCTCAGTGTCCATGTTGCCAACAAAGATGTCGAACAGGATCTGCCCCAACACTAACCCTTGAAGAACACCACTTGTTCCTGGTCTCCAGTTGAACATTGAGCCATTGACCACATCTCTCTGCATGCAGCTTATTCAGCCAATTATTTATCCACTGGGTGGTCCATCCATCACATTTATGTCTCTTTCAATTTAGAGACAAGACATACCTGAAGATGACTATTCAGAAAGCCAGTGAAGCCATATCCTGATTCAGAGCCTTTGTTCTCTTTTGCTCTAGGAAAGGCTTGCCAAGTGCCATGGTTCCCAGTGTGGCTTCTGCACCCCTGGAATGGTGATGTCCATATATGCTTTACTGAGAAATCATGCCAGACCTTCCATGGAGCAGATAATTTCTGCTCTGGATGGTAGGTTTCAGACAATAAATTGTAAAAAGTATAATGGTGGGATAAATGTTTGATTGCCAAGGTCATATGTATGATTTGACACAAAGAGCTGTAGATGATATTCAAAGAGGTATTTTGTCATAGCTCTGTTCATTTAAAGACATCTCAAAATCATAAAAAGGTGGTTCACACTGAAAAGTTCAAATGGATACACAGTGACATTTAGCACTGGCTAAGTGTTTCTGAAAATTCCTGCATTTAGAACAGCTCTTCTACACCAGCAGCCTCAATATAGAGTCAATGAGTACAGTGTTACAATGAATACGGGGAAAAAAATAGGTTCTCTTTTATCTGCAGTGTAGATACCTTAACTGGTGTTAAGATGAAGTCCTTAATGCGGGTTTCAACAGTTACAGGGGAAATAGATTGTATAATGTTTTAGCCCCCTGAAATACTGACTGCTCTTCAAGCAAGATTTACTACAACAGGTTGAGTGACTTCAGCTCATTTTCTAATCACAAGTTTGCTAGCACTCCTATAGCTCCCAAAATAATTGACCTTTCCCATCAGAAGATTTTGACTTCATGATGGAAATGTCAGAAATTCCAGTAAAGAATTTCCTACTGCTATTAATTGTATACGAAAACTATAATAGTGATGGATGGCAATAGATTTTTGTTTGGATGATAAAATCCAAAGACTGTAGTGGTAGTACTAATCATAGCATTTACTTTTGTATACTTTTCATAATTATTTTTTTACGTAAATTCATAGAAATAATATTATTGAAATAGCCTTTAAATAAATTTTAGTAATACATCATAATTACTGTTAAAGTAATATTTCTTATTTTTACAGATGTGATTTTGCCCATTTGATGGTAGAGACATAGTTTTCATGATTTCATATCTACAGGTTTGGTGCCAGGCCATTCCCAATTATGCCAGTGCTCCCAGACATTGTTCTGGTTTCTTATGATTGATTATTTTATGATTTATTTCAGGTAATTTGTGTCGTTGCACAGGATACCGACCAATTATAGACAGCTGCACATCTTTTGTTGGGGTAGGTCAATGTTTTCAAATGTGTTTCTTACTTTGGGACAGTTGGTGGTATCTGAAAAGGCTATTCCTCCTTGAAGTACCTACCTGGAATCTAGCTTCATTTGGAAAATGTTTTTGGTTCAACCTTTGGAAAATCCACCTCTTTTAGTTTTTAAATGTGTTGAGTGCTTATAGCTGCCACTGGCTTTAGGTTTACATGTACCCTTGCAATGCACTTATGGATCCTTCACATCAGTTCCAATGACTTAGTTCAGGCAACAGTGAAGTACATTTGATTTCTTTCCACTTACTTTATGGATACTTGGTACCCAAAAGGAGCTAATTCCATGGGGCCCTATGGCTTAAGAGGTCTTCTGGAGCAACTTCAAATGACTGAACAAATCTGCTTTGGAACAGGAAGAAACTTTTACAAATAAATCACAAAGCTGCCTCATTTTTTTTATAGAGTAGGGAGCACCTCCCCTATGAAGATAGTTGGGGCTGTTCAGCCTGGAGAAGAGAAGGCTGTGTGGAGACCTTATAGCAGCCATCCAATATCTGAAGGGGGCCTACAGGGATACTGGGGAAGGGCTCTTCATGAGGGACTGTAGTGATAGGACAAGGGGTAACGGGTTCAAACTTAAACAGGGGAAGTTTAGATTGGATCTGAGGAAGAAATTCTTTACTGTGAGGGTGGTGAGGCACTGGAATGGGTTGCTCAGGGAAGTTGTGAATGCTCCATCACTGGTGGTGCTCAAGGCCAGGTTGGACAGAGCCTTGGGTGGCATGGTTTAGTGGGAGCTGTCCCTGCCCATGGCAAGAGGGTTGGAACTGGATGACCTTAAGGTCCTTTCCAAACCTAACTATTTTATGATTGTATGATTCTATATGACTCTGCTGTGCATACATATCTGTAAAAGGAGGAGAAGTTAAGCACCAGCAGCAATCATGAGGCTCTGTGTGCTGCTCAGCTGGCAGTAGTAACAGAACCATCCTCGACAGGTCAGGCAGCCATTCAGATAGCACAGTGTGAGAGTGGCTGGGCAGACAGTATTTCTTTCCCAAGGTTTTTTCTTAGACTGTACAGGTTTTCCAAGAATGTATATCTTCAGCTTCGTTTCTAATGCTTCCATGTGTACAGTCATTGCTCCTGAGGTGCATGAATGTTTCTGAGTGCTAGGAGACACGTTACTATTGTGTTGATGTTTCAGCAATTTTTAAAAGCCCGTGGATAGGAGCAGAAGCGTTCATGGGGGAACTGGGCCTCAGGGCTTTGGCATCAGCATAAACTGCTAGAGGATAACAAATCACTGTATGTCATTTGCTCAGCTGTGAGTAACCATATGCGCACTTTTACTCTGCAACACCTCCTTGTCAATGAAAGGTATTTTGCCTCTCCTTTCCTGAAGGAAAGCTACCTTAAATTAGGTTACACTTACTTAAGGACAGTGCCTGTACAAGACAGTATGAAGTGGCTAATAAGTAGTAACTTAGAACTTGCCACCTGGTAGATACCTATCTGTGTGGCAGAATTCTAGATCTCTGAGAGTCTCATTTTTTTTTTTACTTCAAATATAGCTTTTTTTCCCAGTTCACAGAGAAATGAAAACCAATTTAATCTTCTTTATCCATTTCTGATTTCAGAACGTGTAGGTATTTCCCTGTTACTTTCCTTGGACTTTCAAAAATGCTCTTGCTGCTCCATTGAAGAAATACCCTTCCTTAGTGGAGTTCTGGTAGAATAAACATTTGGGATATTAACTTCTACTCTCTCTTGAACCACAGCATTCCCCTCAGCAAAATCATCCTCTGTTCCTTCCCTGAGTGCTCAAAAAAGAGAAAAAAAAATAGCAAGTCTCCCATAGGTTTGGGCTTTATTGACACGAGTAGTTCATTTCGTTATGGTCGGTCTCCAGAAGAATATAGGACCTGAAACTTGGTCTTGATCCCAGAATCACACAGTCCTTTAAACTGGATGAAGTGGAAGGAGAGAAACTGAGAGGGGAAGAGGGGTGTCCTCCTTTTAAAGCAAGTATTCTCTCTCAGCTGTTTTTGTTCCATGAGCACTATCAAATCAATCCAGCAGAGACATCTGGAGAAATATCCTTTCCCACCTTCCCTAACGTCAAGAGTTTGAGGATCTCCATCTGAGTCCTGGTCAGAGACTATGAATGAAGGCTGATGTGCTTGGCTTTTTTCTCAGCTAGAATCTCGAACAGTAACTGATTGATGGGAGGTTTGTGATTAGAGGCCTTGGCCTGGGTATATTCTTAGTCTCTGGACAGTCATTGAACAGAACATGTCCTGCAGCCATTCCTCCTTCCTATGAGGATCTGCTAGCAGCAGTCATTTTGTTGGGCATGGAGACTAGAAACATTCTGTATTCCCAACGCAATCTGGAGGGATGGATGTGCTAGTTTGCCTCCTTGGTGATGACAGGCCTTGAGGGCCTGTAAATAAGGGTGTGAGGGATGGGATGGGAGGGCTGAGATGACCCAACAGGGAACTAGCTGGGGAAAGGGAGGGAGAAAGTGGTGACAGGGACTCCAGGGCTCCTCTTCTTTCCATTCCTTTTGTCCCTTCCTATTGTTTTTCCATGTGGATGCAACCATGAAAATGTGACTAGGCCACAACTTAAGGTGAACAAGAAATGTCTGAAATCTCACACTACAAGATGTGTTAAATTGTTGTCTAAAGCTTGACTTTTACATAAGCCCAGCTCTCGGATTTGACAGAGCCTTGGGGCTAACCACACTGTGGCCCATGTATTGCTGCTCCTTGGCTTGAGCTATTATTTTGCCTCCATCAAAACCCTACTTCCCAGAAAGCACTTCTCAATCTTTCTATCCTCTGAGCACTAAATCCAATGTATTTCCCCCAGAAAACCTTGCTGAAATGTGCTCTGATAAGGCTCTGACCACCTGTTCTTTTACTGACTGATAATCTGGTAGGGAATGGGCCTTGCAGCACACAAGGCAGTGCAGTCTAAGCTATTTTGCCAGATATGAAGACAGATTCTCAAAGGTATAGAAGCATACTCTAAAGAGCTGACTTTCTCCCTTTTCTTTTGCCTTTACATCAGTTTATTTGTGATAGGAGGCATGTCTGGACACACACACACACATGCACACTTGCACTGATGATTCCTTGAGATGCTTCAAAGGTCCTTTCCTTCTGCTTTAAAAATTATCATGAAGGTTTCTCCTGTATGGCAGTGACAGCAGAGGCTTAGGAGAGTCAGAGTTCAGGTTTAGCTCCAGTGAGTATCACGAAATATATATGTATTGAAGTTGTAAAGCCTGTTTGAATTATCCAGACTTCTTCCTGACAAAGATCATGCAATCCCCTGTGTGCTCTCTCGCTGTATTTTAAGATACTTTTTGTGAAGACTTTATATCAGCTCTTGCCAGCAAATACATAAAGCATTGAAATGGGGGTGGCCAGACAGCAATCCTTTGACCGTAACTTCTCTATGCAGAGTGATTGTATGGTCCCGTGGAACTTGGGTATCTCTTAGCCTTTAATATATCTCTTTTACAAGTATCCCTGTGAGATCTAGAAGTGTTGTTACTCCTGCTTAACCAGAAAGACATGCAAAGTGCAGGCTGAATTCAGGGACTTGCCTTGTTTGGAGTACCACCCAAAATGTGAGTTTGCAGCTCCACCACTTCAGTCTTTCCTGTAATCCAATGACCCTCCTACCTTCCAGGCCTTAAAGTGCACGTAGGCAACCCAGATTTTGAAGGTAATCATTCATTGATGGAGGAAAGCCTAAAAGTGCCCAAACCTTACCCTAATTAAGGTGTCCTAAGAAAGCAACACTAGAAGACATCAGCTGTGATGGAAATACTGAGCTTGAGAGGAAGGCCTGAAAGATTCAGACCATAAAGGGTCATTTTTGAAACAATAGTAAAATACATGGAGTATGTGGAAGCCTAGTTCTATGGATCCCTGCAAGCCTATAGTTCTGTCAGTCATTTTTGTTAGCTGGCCATCCTAGTGTGTTCTGCATTGAGATAATCCAGTAAAACTTAGAGGAATCTCTAAGGTTTATTTCATCTTGCTGGAACTGTCTCAGCTGGAGTTTGTACTGATCAGTTACATGTACAGAACCTGTGGTTTGGAAACTCTGAGTTGCTTCTTGGTTTGCCTGTTCTGCTGTATGTAATCCACCAATACAGATATTGTTTCTCACTCCTGTAATCTGACAGGAATTAAAGTGATCATTAAGTGGTGTTTGCATTTTAGTTGCATGTTTTTTGCTTATTCTAGAGTGCAGTCTTCCTGTGCTGCAGTTAATAGCTGTTGATAAGAAGCTAACCTCCCAAAATAACACTTAGTTGTGCACGCATGTGCTTTGTGCATGCATGTTACTTTGTGTAAACAGGGCCTCTGTTTGCTGTTTAGATGAGCAGTTGGCATCCTAGGAGCTAGTAGCACTAATACCATCCTGGAGCATTCAGGAGGCACTGATTGCAGTGAAGCACGCAGCTTGCTGGGTGTCAGGAGCACTTTCTCAGTGCCTGAGGCTTTCATGGACATTTCCCACCAAAACCAGACTGTTCAATGTTGATTTGCTTGCAAGACTTGTCAAGTTCAAAGCAGGAGTTAGTGTGGCAACAGTACTGATTCATCCATGGACATTCTGGCTCTGTTGGCTTTGGCAAAGAATTATGAGTGGTTCTGAAGATATTTAAGATATTTGGGGTATTGGCAATCATTTTTCTCCACAGAAAGTATCTTAAAAAAAATATATTAAGAAAAATCTATATTAAGAAAATCTTGGTCTCTACTGCATTGCTACCAAGTTAATAAAGAAATAGATAAATCTTCAGATTTACCCAATTTACTCAATTATTACCAAGATGAAAATCTAAGGGAAAAGAAGTAATTTCTGGCAGGATGTGCTCTCTTTGTGTTGCATCTTGTTACATTCATCTATGAGTCCATTGGTGCTACTTGCTTTCAGTAAAAGGCAATTTTCATACAAACCTTACTGTGATCGCTGTGAGCCAATGTGCATTCTTACAGAAAAGATGAGATGGAGGTAAATCAATAACTTTACTTGGAAGAATATCCTGATGAAGTTTAAGGTCTGCCTTGGTGGACTGTAAATTTTCCTTCTAGCATCCTTATTAAATAATCAATAGAGCAACTTCAAGCACTACACCAGGAGAAAGAATTTAACCTGCCCATATTGGTAATGCCTGTTGTTGCTGTGTAATTAAACAGGGTTTGTTGCATAGTTCTGTTTGAATAAACACTAAGGCTTTAGTGGAGAATCCTTAGGAAGCTTTTAGCACTGAAATGCTCAGAAATGTCCACGGCATGCTGTTCACTCATGGCAAGTTAGAGCCCCTCTGCTAAAGTCTGTAAACTGTATGTGCAAGTGTGTTGTTTTGTTTAAACTGAGGCCCCATCATTGATTTCAGCGTGCGTCACATAGCAATAAAACTATGGCCTTTGGTATCTTCTGAAAGCATCACTGTTTCAGAATTACACAATAGATGTTAAAAGTTGGTGGCTGGAGAACAAGATGTAACATGCCTTAGAGAGTCAGGGTCAAAGTAAGTGTCAGCTTTTAGACGTAATGTTTTCCTGGCAAGACGGCAGGACTTGCCATTCCTTTGGATGATGAGGAGAAGGGACATTTATAGGTAGTTATGAGCTTATCCTTGCAAGAACAGTGCATCCTTTAGGGCTACGAATGGTATATTTCTAGCTGAGCCCAACCTGCTGGCCAGCTGCACAGAGAGATTACAGAGTGATGAAGTAATGTTGCTGGGATGTGACCAAAGATCTGTGATGGGTGGAAGCACTAGAGGGAAAACAATGGCAATCAAAATAGGTACAGTAAAGGTAAAACTCAAGGGTAAAATCCCAATATCCACACTTTTGTCTGATTCGGTTGTTATCAGGTAAAAAGTTCATAGTCTTCAAAGAAGGTTTTGGCTGCAAGGCCAGGATTTGGTTCCCTAAGTATTTTAAATGATTGTTCATAATTAATTTCTAATAAGAACACGGATGATTAAGTCTGGGAGAGCTCAGGATATAGTCTTTGGTTCTGCCTTGCATTCTTACCTCAGTTCAGAGGGAACTTGGTCCAATGTTCCTCATTTATAAAAAATCATTACCAATACAAATCTCATTCCCAGATATTTGCATAGCTTGGAAAAAGCACAGGTGTCCCTGAGAAATCCTGTTTGATTTTATCAAAATCACATCTCCCTTAGTGCAACCCTCGCTGCTTGAGGTGAAGCAGCCTTTCCAGGGTCCTCTGAAGAAGAGAAAGCTTTCTATCTTTGAAACGTTAACAGGCAAGGAAGCAGCATATCAGGATGGAGAGAATGAAACACAGTGAAGATACTGGGAACAGATGTGACTGTATGCTTCAGCAGCATCCTGTAAGCTGTCAGGTACCACTTAGCAGGGAGTAGCTACATCTGGTGGCTTGTTTTTTCTAAGAACAAAGGATGTGTTTAAGCAAATGCACCATATTTATTCTTACTTAAGCAAATACACCATATTTTTTCTGGCAAAACCAAATAACTGCACTTAATTTTCGTTTTATTATTAATTTTATCTTTAAACTTTTGTGTAGAGTATGTTATTTTTCAAATGTGTTGTCCCTTTGCTTCTTTTTGGTCTCCTATTCTACACATTTCAGCTCTCTGGGTGTAAGGCTTGTCTGTCTTGTTTCTTATTTGAACATCACTACTAGAAGGAGGTTGACTTTAGGACTGGAGATTTCAGGCACTGTGGTAATCTGAATAACAAACAAGTCCTCAGTTTCCTGTCTCCTTATCCCAACTGATCATGTCATTGTATCACAGTGAACAACTCTGTATATGGTACAGTGCAAATTAGAGATTTGGCCTCAGAATACCTTTGCGTCTTGTGCTGAAATCCCATACTGACAGGCCACGCTGAATTTAGAGTGCTAGATTATTAAAAATACAGGGTTTCTAAGCAACAGTGTTTACAGAAGGAGCACTTCTCGTTCCCAGTTTTGCCTGTATCTGTAAAATAGCTGAAGCCAACAGTATTGAGATTTCCGTGTTGCAAAACAATTAATTTTGATGCTAATGAAATGGGGCCCTGCTGCCTTCCTTGTGCTGCAGTGTACTTGCACTGCTTAAAGACAAGGTACAGGATCTTGCAATGAGTGGCTTGCTTTGAGCTTGCTTTTTAGTTTACAAAGCATATTGTTTAGGATTGGTTTTGTGAAGAGCAGTTCAGTGATCCAGAAAATAACTTAATTTGTCTCCTAAGGTAAGAATTTGCAGAGGAAAACCTCACGTTGACTAAAATCCTAGTTTTAACTCAAATGTTATATTCAAAAGAACACAGGAATGTGGTACCACAAACTATGGAAAACGCTGTTTTACAAAGAAAAAAAGTTCTGCTTGTCTCTGTGTTGTGTATTTTCCCCCCTTCCACATGATTTATATAGTGACTTTCACAAGCCTCATGGCATTTTGTTGAATTCCAAATGAACTTATATAAAGATGTGTGTGATAGGATTGAAACTCAAGTATCCGTCATTTAAATGCTAATATCTATGGATTAGGAGAATTTGGCAGTAATTACCAGTGCCAGTGATGGTGCATACTGATTTGAGGTAATGGGTGATGTTGAGTGCTCTATGCTGGGAATAGAACCAAGACTGTTTTATGTCAGGGTCAAAGCAGAGCTGTATTTTGTAGATACTGGCTACTTTGCAGAGGATGCAAATACTGCTTGTGTAGATGGCTGTTTCTTAGACCCAGATGTTGGTGAAAGGCTCTTTGCTGCTGGATGTAGCCCAGCCCAGTGCAGGATGATGGCAGGGTGTCACCCTGCAGTCTTGTGAGAACTGCCCATCCTGGTATGGCCTTTCTTTCTTCCGAGAGTTGCTGCAGTCAGGCTGCTGCATACATCTGCTTATAGAAAATCAGTATGTGATTGTGTTTATAAAAATCACATTATAGTAACTAATGTATGATATCACTTCTGAGGGTGCTGCGGTCTTAAGCAGCTGAAAGAAAATGTTGTCTGTGTTATTTAAATACTGTGTACAAAATCATAGATGGTCTGGTGAGATTTAATGATTATTCCTGATTTGGTTTCACAGATGAACTAAAATTCAAAATAGTCGTTGGAGGGAAATGGCAGAACCATTTTCATGAATTGGTATCGAATGTGTTTGAAGAGAATTTTCTTTTACCATATGTCTAGATTATTGTAATGGTGTTAATCTCTACAGTGTCCTGAATCTATGCAGTATTCCAAAAAGCTAATGTTTGTATTGGCACTTACATATCTGCAGATGTATGTGCAAATCCAGCCTTCTCCCTCCTGATTTTATGATTTCAGAGGCTGCTGTGACAGCTATTTTTCTTCCTTCAATCCTTGCTGAATTGACTGTCGGGTGCTGCAGTTTGAATCATCACAGAATCATAGAATCTCAGGTCAGAAGGGTCTCAAGGATCATCTGCTCCAACCTTTCTCAGCAAAACCAGAGTCAATAGAGTCATAGGATCAGTTAGGTTGGAAAAGACCTTTAAGCTCCTCAAGTCTTAACCACCAACCTGGCACTGCCAATCCCACCACTAAACCACATCACTAAGTTCCACAGCTACACATCTCTTAAGTACCCCCAGGGACAGTGACTCCACCATTGCCATGGGCAGCCTGTTCCAATGCCTGATAACCCTTTCAATGAAGGAATTTTTTCCTAATATCCAATCTAGACAAGATAGCCCAGCACCCTTTCTTAAAAGTGTCCAACTGTTGGGGAATCCATTTTGGCTAGACCTTGTTCTCCTTGGAGAATTCATTGATATCCAAACAAAATCCATGCCAGCAGATTGTGGAATCTGATTTGTAATACACACACACACCCAAAAAAGCCAGGAGTTGAAAGTTGTGTTTTAGTGCACAGATTTCTTAGGCCTCTGTTTATTAACTATTCTGTAGTAACTAATTCCTCCAGGACAGTTTCTATCTAGATTTGTCCAGCTGCAGTGGGAGCGTGTTGAGTGAACATGGAAGGAGTGCACAACACACAAGATCTAATCTAGCAATGGCATGTGTGCAAGCAAAACTTTGCATTCATGCGTTGCCCCAGGGATTTCACTGAGGCTCTGCCTGGGCACCCATTTCTGCCTACATGGAATAAATGGCAGATAGGAGTCGTGTCTGAAAGAAGCACAGAGCTGTCATGTGCTTGTTTTAGCCAGACTTTACTATTTGTATAAACACTGTAAGGACTCTGTTGCAAAGCTTGGAAAACATTTTTCTCTGCCTTCTTTGTTTTGATTTGATTTTATTTGCATGCATTTTTTTACATATGAAGAAATCGATCCAACGTGACCAACCAGATTGCACAGAAGGTAGAATAAGGGTTTGTTTCCTCGTGTTCTTTCCCTTTTGAACCTTAATTCCCCCCCCAGCCAAAAAAAAAAAAAAAAAACAGCAATCTGAAGCAGACACTGATTTGCTCATAACAACCCTTAAAAACCATCATCCAGATATCCACTGGTTTGTGAACACCGAGTTGCATGGTATTGAAAATGCACTGAGCTCAAGTGTTTAGTTTAGAGAATGATTCTGAACAGGGAAAGCTGTCTGGTTTATGTACAAATATTAGTCTTTCATCTGTCTTCAGAACAAGGAGATAATGGGAGATGAACTTGTTCATACTTTCACTGCCACTTGGGTGAAGTATTTTAGACACTGAGGTACAAATTTGCTTTTGATGTTGGCTTGGTTTTCCAGGTACCTTTGGGCTAATAAATATGGAGAGAAAATGCATTCATTATTGACTTCCCAGAGACTGACCATCTGATTTATGGATTCAAAGAGTCTCCATTTAATCTGTCAAAACTGATTTTAAACATCATTTGTCTTCTGGTTTTGGCAACACTTTTTACCTTGAGTTTGACTGTTTGACATGCACATTATACCAGAGTCGCATTTTAAAAACAGCTACAGTATGTTGCAAAAAAGAGAGATTCGGTTTGGTACATCTGCTTTCAATATCATGCATCTCTGAAAGTGAAGGGAATGTTGTAGCTGTGAGCACAGCATTTAGGTAACTTTTACAAGAGCAGAGTAATAACTGCAGAGAATGAATTGTCACTGAATACACTTCTCCAGTGATTATCACCGGTTGCAGTTAACAGCTCTGGTGCTGCTGGTTGGGTGCAGAATGTGGCTTTCCCAAACTGAAGCATAAAGAAGCGGAGCCTCAACTTTGGGATTCTCTCTAAACTCTGCCTTTCAGGCACTGACCCCTGCTCCTTTCCTGACTCTGAGCTATGAAACTGGAATAGTGGGAAAATAGTGCATTGCAGGGGTGGTACAACAATGACCTAGGTGCCGAGTGGTGAGCCTTACAAGTGTAGCTCTTCCAGAGTTGTAAGAGAGAAATCTTCACCAAGTACACATAGAGCTCAGGGTTCCCATGTTTTTTAATCATGGCTGCATGGGCTTGTTGTTTTTTTCAGAACAGCCTTACCCACCTTGCATTTTTCATGCTTACTTCCCTATGTATTAGTTTATTCCTACACTAGTCTGAATGAGCATGAGCGGGGGAATATTACATGAATAAGGATGACATAAAAGGATGTATTAGCAGTAGTCCAAGTACATTGTGAGTTTTCCATCCCTGGTAGTGTTCAGGGCTGGGTTGGACAGTGCCTTGGGTGATGTGGTTTAGTGTGAGGTGTCCTTTGCCATGGCAGGGTGTTGGAACTGAATGATCTTACAGTCCTTTCCAACTCTAACTATTCTATGATAGCAGCAAAGGTAGTGGGGAGCTGGATGGATGAGGTGGCACTGCGGGTAGATCAGGAAGGCATTGCCTTAGGAGTATTCTACAGAAAGGCCTGGAAGTGAAGTGACGGCTGAGAGTTCCAAGTCAGAGATGAAGTCTATGTTATGGATACCTCATGATAAGGACTGTTCAAAGTGAGAGTGAAACGAAGAAGCAGGCTGAATGTGCAGCAGTCTATTTGTTTAGCTGCATGGAGCTACCTTTGATGACTTACCAGTATCATAGAATGGTTTGGGTTGGAAGAGATCTTAGTTCCAACCCCCTGCCATGGGCAGGGACACCTCACACCAGACCAGGTCACCCAAGTCTCTGTCCAGCCTGGCCATCAACACTGCCAGGGATGGAGCATTCACAACTTCTTTGGGCAAAATGTTCCAGTGCCTGACCACCCTCACAGTAAAGAACTTGTTCCTTATATCCAACCTGAACTGCCTGTTTTAGTTTGAACACAATGCCCCTTCTCCTAGCTCTACAGTCCTTGATGAAGAGTCCTATCATCCACGTAGTGATGTCAGAGACTGAATTTTTCAGTAGGCAGACAGCAGCAGAGGCAGGATGGTTATGTTGTGTTTTGTAATTGAGATTATCAGTATGAAGGTGAAGAGGGAGGAAAGAAGTAGAGAAAGGTAAAAGCTCTTTGAAATGAAGAGAACTTGATGGACAGGATCCATCCTCTGGACAGCTCACTGAAGTAACTGTTCCCCCCTGTGCATCCAAGGGGTTGGTCGTGGTTTGCACTTGGTTGAACCTGGTGTTCATGTGTGCAATCACCAGTTCAGGTAAGTCTTGACACTCCTAGCTTGCATTCACCTCAGCCCTGCCTGGTGTTGTGTTGGAGGTTTATTGGCTGTGTTCTCCTCAATGTAAGAAAGGATTTAAGCAGTTTCATTTTTTTCTGTACGTGCCTGATGCTGAGCCTGGGGTTTTTATTCTTTCAGTTATGCTCTGTAGCATTTGGAATGCTTAACAGAGCCAGGCACAGGCAGTGCATAGGGATGAGAGCACTGGAATAGAAAAATAAACAGCGGAAACCCACAGCTGAACTACCAGATGCTGGGGTTTGTTGAGAGTTTTTTATAAGAACACATGGACGCTGACTGGGTCATTATGCTCACAGCCACTTGTCAGCGTAAGTCCCTTATAAGTCTTTTATTTGTCTCTTTTTTTCTCCCCACCCTTCTTCTTTTTCCCCTTCTCCCTCCACTTCTCCGCTTAAAATGTCCCTGTCCAGCCATGACTGAAACAACTGATTAGCTGCTGCTTCCCTGGAAGAAGAGACCCACAGTGCCCACACGCACAGGGGTGTGCAGACCTCCGTGTCACCTCTGGAGACACTGCTGTGACACAGTGCTTACTTCAGGCTATAAAAGAGCAGAGGGACACAGGTCACCAGATGATGTTTAGGAGGGATTTGTTTTCCTTTTTTAGTGAAAGCACTGATATGGAAATACGAGGGATTCCCTTAGCTCTGAGCAGAGGCAGAGCATGCTGTGTGTATCAGGTCTCTCCCTGCCTCTTCCCCACTTTCTGGCCTGCCAACCATTGCAGTTGTGCCAAGGCCGCTGCTGCTGTGCTGAGTGGCACAGGCTCATCATTCCTTCGTGCTCTGTTGCTTGTATCTGTCAGCCTCTTTGGATGTGAACTTTCTGAGGCAGGAGTAATATTTTTAGCATTCCTGTGCAGAATAAACTGCAATTGCTTATAAACTGTTATGCTTTGGCAGTATTAATAAGCAAATAACAGGGCATGTTACAGAATTGCACAGTTCTCACTGTATGTACAAAGAATGGTTCCCCTTCCAGTGCTGAGGGCATATGATTTCTTCACAGCTCTGCCATAGCATGTCTGTTTTAGACAAACTCTACCTGTATCTCAGAAGTAAAAGCTGGGGATAGCAGTCAAGTGGGTGCAAGGAAACAGGCCATGGATAATCCTGAGGGCATTAAAGGGAAAGCAAAACCAGAGCAAGCTGTGCATGTACCCGACAGTGGCTGTAATGCATAGCAGTCTAAGCACCAAGGATCTGAGTCCAGAAGGAAGGTCAAGAGAGATTCCTACCAAAGCCAGTAATTGTTTTCTTTTTTAGCTTGTTTATTTTCTATGCAATTAGCAAAACGTGACTCTTCATTACGTGTGGTGTAACTAGTCATTAGCTGTATATACATGGCTGGGATTCAATTACACAGAAACAAGATACTTTGCTTTTCCACGCTGAGGGAAATAAACTGACATACAGGGGATGCAGACCTGAGCTTTGGGAAGCCACTCTTGCTGGTGCAGGACTAGTCACTGCAGCACTCATCCTGGTGTTTGTGTAGAGCTTAGCTCTTCCTAAGCACAGCCACTGAGTAAGTGCTCAGCGTCTGGGCTTGCCTTTGAACCAGGCTTGCAGTAGTTTTGCCAGCCTGGCCCTGGACCCAGCCTAATATAGCCTTCGGTGACAGACTTTTTCACTGAGGGGTAGGACGTCCACCCGGTGCTATCCCGCAGCATGAGGACTTGGTAGCTCAAGGCACGCCAGCTTAGAGATGCCTGCAGCATGCTCTGAAGTGGCCCAGCTTTGTTGTTGTTAGTCTCTTTTTTTTCCTTGCTTTGCTTGTTGGAAAACTACTGCTAATGGTTTACAGTGCAAATAATGCATGATATTTGCTTCTGTCATATCCCAAGTAGTGGTTTTGGAGCTGAACTGCTTTCATCTTTTCCCTCTTGCCACGGTCTGTGCTAATGAAGGGCTGTGACAGTGAGAAGGAAGAATTCCAACCTCTGGAAGTTCTTTTTTTAGGAACTTCCAGGGGTTGCATTCTTCCAACTTCATCTCAGCTAATTTCTTAATGTGTGCTCAGGATCACATGGATTTCTGCCAGGTAATACGGGCTTTCGTGAGCTGTACTCCGCTCCTGCGGCAATCATTTTAGCTGTAAAAGGCTATGGCTTACCGTGGGGCTCGGCTGACACACATGTTCAGCTTCCAGCTCCTTTACTTTTTAAATGGCTTCAGTTACTCCCTCTCTGCTGTCTTTTGCAGAATAGGGTTTAGATGTATTGTGCAGAACTTGTGCTAAACCAAACAAGGCAAACCTAAGAAAGGCATAACTGAAACAACAGAAATCTCACACTCACTGACTCTATTGCTGGAGCTCTTTTTGCCTGTAAACAAAAAATTCAACTGGTTGGTTTCATAAGTGGTTACTGAGCTTCTGCAGTTGCTACATTCCTTAAAATGTTGTTATTTCTTTTTTGGTCACACACTGGGGGACTCCATTGTTTTCAGTGGTGCCTATTGAGTTAGGCCCATCGACAGCAGAACTCCTTTTGGGTCATTAGGTTTGGAGGCACAGTGGTATAATTTGGTGACTTTATTCTGTTTCTTAGCAGAGAATTGTAATAAAGTCACGCACGAACAAAACCAGAGTAACCATCCTTCTCCCATCCTCCACACTCTGAGAGGATTAAAGGACACAGCCAGGCAGCTTCAGGTAAAACATGAAGAATATGCTGAAAAAGAGTTCGTATTCCCATGCTGCAGCAGAATAACAGTTAATATGAAATTGGAGAGCTGTGTTTAGGCACGTAGCAGGCAGAAGTAGCAAAACAACACCACTGCCTTATGTTATTAATGGTTCTAGAACTGTGCTGTTCTAGTGTTGACAATTTAACAAGGTTCTTTGGAAAATCTGGCTTAACTTCTCTTAAACTGTTTAAGAGAAGATTCGTACAAATGATGCATGATCTGGAGAATATACTAAACCAGGAGAAAATGAAAGAGAAGGGCAGTTAGTCACTGAAGAAAAGTCTAACAGAAGCAGAAAGTACCAGGTATGTCTTGTGTTTTAATCTAGCCCACAAAGGCATAATGAGACCCAGCGCCTGGGAGCTGAAGTCAAACAAGTTCAAGCTATATAAAATTCATGCTGAGAAACATGGAACAAACTGCCACAGAAGTAATTTTTCATTATGTAGAGATTCCACTTTGAGATTTGATGTCTTTCTAAAAGATGCACTCTAGATCCAGCAGCATGTGGTTAAACTGGATGCAGATACCCCACAAGAAATACAATCCACCAAGCTCACTGGCATTCTGGCTGGGTTCAGCCTGTAAACTGTGTGGTCTTTGGAAGTTGCTCTCTATTTCTGTGCTATGCTTGCTATTCTCAAACTCAGTTACTTCACCATAGGGTCTCCATTTCCCACTTTGAAGTAGTTCTTATAGAGCAAGTTTCTGCCTTTTGGATCATTACATTTAGGGAACCTTGCACACCTTTTGACTGCACTTTACCTGCTGTGGGAACATTTCCTTCTCCACAGCTCTTCACCTGGCATTTTTCTCCAGCACTAAATTCATGTTAAAATGCACATTCAAGATATAAATCCTCATCCCTCATTATCAAGGTTAGCAGTGTGTCAAGGTGATAGGGAAGAGGAGAAGAGTGGGATGTCTGCCCAGAGTTGTAACAGGCTGGACCTTCTCAGTCTGAGGCCCTCAAATCTGGTCTGAGTAGGAGATCATTCAACAGTATTTACTGAGTTGCTGGCTACAGCATTTGTATCTCTAATTGAGCACTGGAAGCTGTTGTTAAAATGGAGATGTTAGAATTTGTCCCTCCATCATGCATCTTTGGATACCTAGTTCTAGAAGATTTTGTAAGTCTGATCTCACACCTTCTAGTTTTCACTGCCTATTGCAGTGACTCCTGATTGACAATCAGCCAAAACCAGAATTGGATCCAGAGAAAATATGATTACTCTCAGTTTCACTGGGTCAGTTAGATCAGCATGTTAGAATGATTTCATGCTCTTCATGTATTCTTAATGGTGGGGGTAGTCAGCAGAAAAAGTACTGTATAGATGAAGAGTAAGCCCTAATTAGTTTTGAGAATGCCATAACACTGGAATCTGGATGGTGTGAAAGTATGTGCACTTTCCTGGGAGTTTTTGTTTAGTGTTTTATGCTGCTAAATTGAAATATGGAGTGATGAGACCCCAGTGGAGACCATTTTTACCTCTGCATGAATGCTTTTGGTAAGTTCTATACTGAGATTTCTAGGTATTATTCAGAGAGCAGTTTAATGCAACAGTAAGAACCAACAGGAAAACTGGGTCATACGAAAGGTTCATTAGCCTTGTTCTTCTGTGTCTTATCCAAGAAACAGGATAAAATAATCTAGATGAGATTTAACTGCTGTGTCTGACTGCCACTGTGCTGCTTCCTTGCTGCCTCACAGTGAAGGAAGCGTGTACCTGCTACCATCTGCGAAGAGCAGGATCTGACAGTGTAAAATGTGGAGGGGAAAACAGGGCAGTATTAAGCCTGAACTCTTCCAGTCTGCTGGAGAGTTCATAAAGGGGACAGAGGGAAGAGATCAGAGCTCTGGAAAGCATGATTTATGAGAAAAATCAGAAATAATGAGGGCTGTGTAATGCTGGCAAGAGAAGACTGAGTGGAGAGAGCCTTCAAAGACATAAAAGGTTGCTATGGAGGGCAAGATAACAGATTCTTCCCCATGTCCAGTTTGGACAGGACAGTATGTAACAGACCAAGTTGTGCTAAGGGGACATCAAATTAGACATGAAGGAAAAAATTTGGTCAAGTTAAACAAGTGAATAGGTTGGAATGCTGAGGACTTGCTGGAGGCTCTAAAGGACACATTGGCCAAACACCTCGTTAAATGTGTGAGATTGGATTATGGTGTTGGGACACAGGATAGATTAAATCACCTTCTGAAGACTCTTCCAGCCCTGGCTTCTGTGATTGTACAATCTGTGTCTGAGTAAAGGGCTGCTTGTGATTACAATGACACTTACGTATCTGTTTCTTCACTGGCATATCCAGCTTCATGTAAGCACTGAGAAACCTTATTCTCATGACTCTTGTGGAAAGTGCAGGCCCACTTTACAGAAGGAAGGCAGCGATGCTAAATAAAAGTGGAGTACTCTATATACCTCCTAATCCATAGCAACTGCCCACTGTCATCACTCAAAGGTTCACAGAGGGTTTTTAGCAGGAGCTAAACTTCTTACTGTTGTTTATTCAGTGTTCATGTAAGCCAGCACCATTCAGTGAGAACTTTCCCTTTTGTAGCAGCCCTTGTGCTCTTTTTCATTTCTTCTTTTCTTCTTCCCTGCACCTTTACCTCTTCACAACAGATTCCACAGTAGCTTCATTCTTACCCTGTCCCGCAGTCTGCTAAAAATAACCCCACAGAAGAGCAGATGATGGTGAGGCTGGTATGATTATCACCAGAATATGACTTTCTTAAGAGATTGATACAGTCAAGATGTTCTATCCTATCGCTTGTCTGGAGGTGCTCCGTTTTGGATAGATGCTTGCACTAGTTATATTTAAGTTGTAGAGGAGAAGACAGTTTTTCTTCTTACAGTGATACATAGCATATAGGTATTTATTGCAACAATAACTCATGTTTGCCACTGTCCTTACAGGTGGTATCATTAAGGTCTATGTTTAACATGCACTGCATATATCTAGATTCTAGGTTACTGCTACCCTCAGACTTGTGTAGAGTTAGGGAGAAGTGTACTCTGTTGTGGAGAGCCTGCAAGAGGCTGCTTATTGGCAATGAACGCAGAAGGGTAAATTCTACTTAAATAGAACTAGTCCCAAGCATAATTCTGGTAAAATAGAAAATGACATTGCAAATCACTTGGTGTTAAATATATTTCAAACCAAGTCTTGAAATAACGCCAAAATCTTGGCAGAAAGCAATGACAAACAATGGAAAGAGCAAATGAAGAGTAGCAGGGGTAGGCTGTTGCTCTTTTCAGCATGTATTGGGCAAATTGTTTGTTTGTCTTGAATTTTCTTGCTGGCAGTGTTAATTCTAAGCTGCAAAGAAGCCATTGCTGTATTAGGTATCAAGTGTCAAATGATCAAGGAGGCTCTGTAGGTGAAATGGTTGCCTATTTGTGGTAGCAATTTGAATTTTCATTGTAATTATTTTAAGCAAGGGCAGGAAGAGCTTGATAGGGATGTAGGTTACTTGATAAGTGTCAGAGAGCTGTAGTGACTATAGATGGAAGTCAAGTTATGTGAAGATATCAACTTAATAAGAGGATGGAGAAAGCAATGCAGGTTGCAATAGGACAATGTGTAGTCTTCAGCAATCAAATGCCTTTTCACTGTAGTTTTTTGTCGCTGATTTGTGAAGAACCAGGAAAAAATGTCACCAAGAAGCTCCTACAACAAGTGAGCTTGGAACGAAGATATCAGTAGAGAGGAGAGAATCATGAAACCTCATAGAAAAGGAGCTCAATCCATACTTTTGGAGGGGCCAGCAAAAGCAAGATCGCCCATTGCTGGAAACTGATGTGCAGTGCAGGTTTACTAGGTCCCCTCCCTTGTCTTCTCTTTATATGTTGGAACATTCCTATCACATAGCAACATGGAAAGTTAGTTCTAGACTCCCAGTGATTCCTATTATGAGTCATTTTCTATCTCCTTTGACTATGAGTAGGCTGGCTTTTAAATATATGCATCAGAAATAGGTCCTTAAGACTTGTGCATCCACATCCCACCAGACCTTTTCTCCTATCTAGCTTGCAGTAAAAAGAATAAAATGCTTTATAATTACCAGCTTCCCCCTTTGTTTAAAGTTTACCATTTCTGTATAATTCTGTGTGCTCTGCAGTGATTCTCTTTGGAGCAGGTAGCCTCCGTGGCCTTTTCTGACTTGGTGACACTTCCAGGCTTCTAAATCTTTGAGCACAACATCTTGGTGCAAATGATTTTTGTTGTATCCTATTGGGTCATGGGTTTTTTACCTTTTTAATGTATATAGTATACTGCTGAGCCAGGCAGACATAAAATTCCTTCTTGGGACAAGGACATACATGTTTATACAAGACGCATGCAAGGTGCCGTATGGCAAATCCCCAGCTTTCATTCCCTACACATCCTTGTGTTTCAAATGTTTGGGAGAATATATATCCCTGTGGAGTCTTTACATGGTCTGCTGGCTAGAACTTCCATGGAAATGAGAGGCTAAACGGACTAAGTAAAATGTAGGGGAGTGGAGATCTGGGAGTTTAAAAGTTCAGGGTTTAATAAGTAAATGGCAAAACAATAACCCACTGGCGTTCATAGTAGGCATGCTCTGGCTATGAGTGAATGCTGAGAAGAAAAAAAAACTAAAGAAATATATTTTCTCAAACTTGCATGTATAGAAAGACCCTGTCTTCTCAATGGGGTCATAGAATCGATGATGAAAGCATGTTTACAATAGGAACAATGCAAATACCTTCATCAGAAAATATGTGAACTTCTGTCTTGAAAGAGTCACTCTGGAGTTCTCTTAACCTACAGGCCTTATCTAACTATAGGCTGCAGTGAAAACCCTGCTGGTGTCCATTTAGAGCAACAAAAAAGACAAACCAAAGGGGATAAGGGCAGGTGAGTGTGTACTTAACCCTAAACGGTGCAGAGTCGCCTTATACCTTACACCAGTATGCACAATGGTATTTATTTGGGGTGTGTAGATTGCTTTGTCCCAGTTGAGCTGGTCTCTGGAAGCACAGGTTGTTGGTCAAGCTCATGTGTGAGAGCAGGGAGTTTGAACCAGACAGACTGACAGCAGCTTCTGTGTGCTACGTGTGTTGCTTACATCGAAAAATAGAGCTGTTGGTATCCAGGTGGAGTGACCAGCTTCAGCTTGGGTTAAAACTTGTGAATCTAAATCATACAATGACTTGGGTAGAGCCAGCTTTGTGCACTGCAGCAGCAGTCTTGCGTCTATGGCATCCTGGAACATGTGGGAGATGAGGCACAGGCTGGAGAAGATTAAAGGTGGTGGTGGAAGACAGGGTTGAGCTTAGAAATGAAAGGAAGACAGAGATGAGTGGAGAGGTGGGAAAGGAGAATGGGGCCAATTGCTGTATATGCATCTCCTTTGAACATGGTTACTAATAAAGTGGCAGAGGCAGGATTCCCTGTTCTCCTGTGTTTGGCAGGGCAAGGAGAAACATAAGGATATATCCAACCTATCAGAAATACTGAGAATTAAACCTATTCCAAACACAAGGCTTCTTAAAAAAAAAGAAAAAGAAATACATCGAATTTCATTACATTGAGCTTATATTCTCCAAGTGCCCATTAGGTGGGTTTTAGGATTTCCTTTTAATTAAAATAATGTTTGTTGAGCTTAATATTTTCCTAAAACATTTATTTTAATGTCTTTTCCCCCTGTTACTACAATCCAAGTAGTGAGGAAGGATAACTGACCACAAAAAAGGCCAGATGTGCTGAGAATAATATTTTGCACATTGCCTGGCAACAGGCAAAAGGTGATTCCAAGCTGAGGAGACTATGCAACAAAGAATGTAATGGCAAGACCTGTGTTTCATCAGGCTCCAGAAGGTTTTGTCCTGGTTGCCACAGAAGAGGGCAATGGTCATTTTCAGTCTGTTCTCAGCTCTGTTTGGGGGCAGAACGTAGAGCTCTGAGATCCAGCTAGGAAGACAAGAATGTTGAGTTTCAAAACTGAGTGGAATAAGAGACTCCTTGTGATAGCAGAGAGTTATTTTATTTCTCTGTCAATCTATTCACTGTTACCTAAAATGGTTATATTCTTACACATCTAGAGCCTAACTCAGAACATCAGCTAAGGCTGTGAAGTCACTGGAACCTAAGCACATGGCATGTGTTTTCCTGAATCTTGGCTGTACTTGCTAACTTCAGAAAGTGTTGTGAAGGTCTCTGCTGGAAACCTAAACTACGAACCATTGCAAGCCATGTTAGCACTGAAAGATGTAGTGTATTGTTACTGCGTTCTTCTCCTGCCTATTGGACTCCAAGATTACCTTTAAAATAGCATGAGAAAGTCAGATATGGGAGCCATATGTATCCAAATACTTGAAGGTGAAAAGGTTACAGATCTCTAAACTGCTGAATGCTTTCAGACAGTTTTAAGTTGACTGATATAAAATCAACCACTCTGCTTTATTCGGGAATGCCAGCCCAAGTCATTCACTCTTTCAAAATCCTGTGTGTAGTCTGCAAAGAGATTCCACAGAACAGAAATAAAATGCAATCCAAATAACTTGTTTGAAAAATAAATTGAACATGAAATAACAAATATAGATGTAGCCAACACTTACGGTCCAGATTTTGCTAGAAAGACACACATGGGTTGTATTTATCTTTCACAAGTTTGTAAGATTGATACTCGACAATTTATTTCACTAGCTGGGTTGTTTTAGATTACAAGAGTTTTCTTAGCCCTTCTGTCTTCACTCATACATCAATGTGAAAGTAAAGCAGCAAGTATTTCTGTTATAGGATTTTATAGCACGGTGGAGGAAAGAGATCCTTCTTTTTTATTCTAATCTTATTGACTGCTGTTGGGTTTAACCCTAATCTTTTATAGCTTTGTATCCCCTTCAACTAGGCAGAGAATCTGCCGCCTACACGTGATACACATATGTAAGACAATTTGGGTTTTCACTCGACTGTCATTATACGGTATGGTCTGTAATAAAGAATCTTTTGGCTCTCACTTACTGTATTTTTATTAAGATAGTATACAAGCATTATAAGAAATAAAGCCAAGTCCCTACCAGCTGTATGAAACAGGCCTTAAAGTGTGAACAAGTTGTAAGTGATGCGAGGCCTAAGGTGACCCTGGAATTGTGGTGTGAGCTGCTTTGTCAGTAGCTATCAGAGATACAAACTTTTGAATGCAGCAGTGAAAATTTAGTGCTGTTATTGTTAAATACTTCAGTTCCCAGGTAAGGACAAAACAGTAACAAAACAGACTTGAAGATCTCTTCTTGTTGCTTTGATGAAGTAATTGTTGCCTTCCTGTGCAGTGTAAATGAACCAAAGGACCTGTTCATGACAAATGGTCATATTAAGAGTCAGTATGTTTGACCCCATGAGCTGCCCAAGGGACTTAAAGGAATTGCACAATTTTATTTGAACATTTTGAGTAACTTTTCCATGGAATCTTGAATTTGATTGATAGTCACTAGCTATGTGGTTGTACAGTTGTTTCCTCAGCATGATTGTCACATTGTGCATTTGCTACCTGTGCATCACAGAAGACTCGAATAATTATTATTAGCTGGCAGTGTTCAAGGCCAGGTTGGATGGGGCTTGGAGCAACCTGCTCTAGTGGAAGGTGGCCCTGCCTGTGGCCGGGGACTGGAACTGGATGAGCTTTAAGGTCCCTTCGAACCCAAACCATTCTGTGATTCTGTGATATGATTGAATTAACGGAACAGGAAAGGAATTTTGCACCTTAATGCAAAACTCTGGGACTATTCAACTCTGAGGGGTTTCTTGTTGCCCTTCAACCCAGAAAGGAAACCTTGTGGGCCACAATATTGATATCACACAGAGATTAAATCAAAACACAGAGAAAACTTCCAAAAATACACAGGGTAAAATTTAACTTCTCCTAAGAATTATGAGTTCTCAAAGCTTTGTGAGAGCATACATTTACCTGCATAAAGAATCATGGTCAGACAATCTGGGGCCACATTGCATTTGTATGATTCCAAAGTGCTAATCTTTTATATTCAAATGTTATTGGAAGTCTTTTACTGAATTACAGCTTATTGCAAAGATTTCTCAATGTGCAGAACTTTAATCTTGCAAGTGGTGAAAAGCTGGCACATTTAGAGATCTCTTGTGTACCTGATGGTGCAAACGACTGCAAAGAGGTAAAAAAATGACCTCATCATCCCCTCTTTAGAGTGTCAAAGCCAAGGTCTGGAAGTCCATGTTTAAGATATCATTTTAAGAGCTTGAAGATATAAGTGAAAATAACGTTATATTGGGGTAAAGTCTGCTTAAGGCTCCAAAAGCCCTCCCGTTTATGAGAACCGCATGACAAGCATATTGAACTTTGCCAAAGCGTTAATTTAGTTGTTGAAAATGTTTAAAATTCTCTATGTTCATGAAGCATTTTGAAGATTTAGGGTTTTGAAATCATTCAGTTTATCTGTTAAAGCCTTCAAGCAGACAGCTTAATACTGTGCATTTCTCCTGATACTTTTAAATCGGTGACTGTATAGGAGCTGTGTCAGTCACTCCAGCCATACCGTAATGGAGATTATTCAGCTCTAGTTATGTGGAATGGGTTGCTGAGTACGGGTTCAGTCTCTTCCCTACAATACATGGCTTTGCTGCATTGGCACCTTTTGAGTTAATCATTCTGTCTCAGTGGAGGGCTTTGATGGCCTCTTGTAGCGTGGCTGATTTTCACTTGTTTGAGACAATCTGGTACTGTTTGGTCTTTCACTCTCACGTGACTCATCCAGCTGCCAGCTACAGCGTTCCATTTCTCAGTGTTGTCGTGGTAAATTTTGGACATCACATCCAAACAAAACCAAGAATGGCAATTTTTTTTTTTTTTTTAATAAAGTGAAGTAATTAAAGAGAAGAAACAGCAAGAAAAAAAAAAGGCAAATGACCTAGTTTGGTCTTCACCACAAACCCCACAATGCTCTGGGGATATCAAAGTATGTTAGGCAAATACTTCAAGTCTATCTCTATTTTGGATGTGAGTAATTTCAATTATACATCATTTCAGTTATTTGTTCATTGGCCTTAATGAGGTAAACTCCAAAGCACTGCAACATGTGTTTATTGTTGAATAATTGCCTTTTGGTAAGTTCTTACTGTTATCTTCTTAGCCTTAATAGCTAATTTTATCAGCAAGAGTGAAGCCTTCCTGAATGGTAAACAAGATGTTCCCCAGGGATGAAAGAGAGCTGCTGCCCTTTAGTAGGGTTGTTTTAAATGCTGATCTCATTGTTACACAGTCAGGTTTCCCTTTGTGTGGAGGAGATGTTCTGTTTTCTTCTGGGAGAATTCATCCCTAGCAAGACACATAGGGCTGAAATGCAGATCCTGACCAGTGTGAGGTGTGCAGCCTCATCACAGCCAATGGGACCAATACTCGCATGTCTTTATCTAGCATAAATCAAGAAAAATCTCCCTGAAAGTTAGTTGCCCCAGAATGAAAGAAGCAAGATATCCAAAACTTAACTAATGCGATTACTCATATGAAGGAATTGCCTGATTGCAGCCTTTGCACATTACTGTATCAACTCTTCTGTTCCCTCCACGAGCACTTAAATGTAAAGATATAAATCAAAGCTGCAGGACAAAAAAAAGAGAAAGACAAAAGTTACCTTGATGGATTCCACTTCCATGAGATCCAACTGGAAACCACTCTGCTTTTATTAGATTTACTCTCTGTAAATTAGGATTAGTTTTTTATATGGATTTATGAAATAGCTATGGTTGTACTGAAAGCAGGGTAAACCCTCTCATATAAGGCAGGGAGCATGTGCTCTTTTAATCTGTTATTGGTAAGTTGCAGTATGTAAGTTAAAGGCCCCTTGATGCCAGTGAAAGAAGAGCTCGAGTTCCAGACATGGAAAATGCTTAAATCTTGTGTATGCCAGCCAGTGTTATTAATATTCTATAAAACAGCTAGTTGTCAAAGGGCCAGATTCTGTTCTCAGTTACACTGGTGTAAACCAGACTATTTTCCTTCTTTTCAGAGGCAATGAATTTGCTTTCACGTGTGCTTGAACTTGGGCTCTGGTTGTCTGTGTTCAGAGGCA
The DNA here is from genome assembly GCA_032466535.1 of Forpus xanthops. Lineage (NCBI taxonomy): Eukaryota > Metazoa > Chordata > Aves > Psittaciformes > Psittacidae > Forpus > Forpus xanthops. The sequence continues at coordinate 63,189 of JASSUY010030656.1, read as the reverse complement.
ACTTCCCTATTCTTACTTTACTTGCTATGGGGCTGGTGGTGTTCCTTGTCTGTCGTTATTCCAACTCCCATGTGGTGGGCACATTTCAGAGGGCTCTGATGCAAGTGTGACTTCACTCAAGGCACTATTGTGCAAGAAACTTCTAGTCTTGTTAATAACTCTGTAAGGCGCTTTGTGAAGGCAAACATACAGTGGATTGGCTGAAAGACATAATTTCATGGATATAGCATGAGTGTTCTGTTCCTTTGCAGGGGGAAAATATATTCTCTGATTTGACAGCTAAAAGAGAAGATAATAGTTTTTGACAGCACAGGGATAATGTTCATGTTATTCTAGGAAATCTCCATCCTCATACACATAGGTATTGGTGTGTGCTACAGTTGATGTTGCTAAACTTTGGTAGAGGCTTCAAGTTTCTATGTTTTGATAATATGATAAAATTGATAAAATGAATGTCTAGAAAGTGCTAATGAATTTCAGACTTGTGTCATTTGGGGAATGAAAGAAAGCAAGAAAGTGGTTTTATTACAAATCCAGTATAAATCTTAAACATTTAAAAGGAATCTAGTATTTTGGAGGGAAGATACATCTCAAATATATTCCAGGTAACACTGCTGATGGAGAGGAACTATAAATTGAGTATTTTCAATATGACTGATTTACCAACTTCTCTTAGTGTAGTGTATGCGTTTTACAAGTGTATAGAATTTATTTCACCAGTGTTCAACACTGTATTTAGATAACCTTAAAATGCTTAATTTATCTATCGAAATTAAAAGCCATGAGCCTGATTATACTCTTGCAAAGGTAGATATTAACCTTGAAGTGAGTTAAATTATGATGGGATGAAGCCAGAATAGGAATGGAATAAAGCCCAATGGAGCTGTCGACTCCAGGGGATATCATGAAAACTTATGTCGTGATTACAACCAGGGCAGTGCTAATTGTTCCAAACATCCGCTTAGGAGCTGAAGGGCATCCAGAATGATCTTCTGAAATGCTCTGGTTGAAAGTGGCTGTCCTGTGCAGGCTAAAGAATGCTCCATGTCAGTACAATTTCTTCATGTCTTCAGAGTCATTCAGAGCAATCACACAGTATTGGTGAATTCAGGTCTCTGAATATACTACTGAGATAATTCATACATATGTATTAATTATCAGGAAAAAGGCTAACAGCCCATTTTGTATAATAAAATACAAACTCATGTATTATTCCTAAAAATCTTATGCGGGCTTTTTGTCTATGTAGAATAATGCTGGCCTACATTTCCTAAGGGTTGCCTTGGCATAGTGATGGAGCTGGGTGGGAAAATTCCAGTATTGTTTTTTCCAATTTTAAGTATTCTGTCTTCTTAAAAAAAAATAGAGATCAGATAAATAAGTGGTCAACAAATGTAACTGAAAATGTTTCACTGGAAACAGGGAACTCTGTTCTGGAAATGTCACAATAATGCCTCATGAAACTTGTAATTCGGGTGTCACATGTACCTTCTCTTTTCTGTGGGTCTGGATGCTTGCCTGCACTGCGTCTTCATCTGCCATAGGGCTTCCCTATCACAATGGTGCTGTGGAGCATGATGGGGAGTCTGTGGAGGCCAGCCAATGGAGGAGAATGGACTTTTGTGCTGTGATCCCTTTCACAAATTCTCCAGTTACCAGAGACTTTTTTTTGCCTTCCCCAGTCACCTGTTTCTTCTCATTTATACTCACCAAAAACCTGAACGTGATTCTCATCTCTTTCAAAGCATTCATTGACTGTCATTATAGAGGACCACAGCAGCCCAGTCTCTCCCACTGGCCTTTACTATAAGATTAGAATCATTTAGGTTGGAAAAAATGAAGTCCAGAAGCATTAGCGGCTGTCCATAAGAGAAAAAGGGGGTTCATGTATGTTACGGGTATCTTTGCTTTGAGGGGCTGTGTTGAAGGTCTAGTATTTTAAAAGCCCAATTCATATCCAGTGGTGAAAATGAAAATTGTGACTTTTAGCTAGCCTCTGAAGGTTAAATTTCTTACAACTACTTTTATATGTGCTCATCTATGAGTATTTGACTAGTTCACTAGAGGTAATGAACCCAACTAATAATTGCTGGTTTTTGATCAATGCAATCTAAATTCTCAGTGTCTGCTTTGTCCTCTCTTTTTAGCTAGATTGTAATTTGTGGTTCTATATATATTTCTGAAGAGTATTGCTGTAGCTCTACTCTGTTTTACCAACTCTATTAAAATGTAATATTCACCAGGGACAAATATGTTATTATTATTAGCGTTAACATTTATAATAATAGCTTGCTTGGAAAATACAGTTAAGTGTATACATTAAAACCAAATGAATTACAGTTTTTTTATACTGTTGACCTGACAGGAAAGTAGAAACATGCCCATCTAAAGTCAGAATGATAGAGATAATTGTCTGCAAAGAAAAACTTGACTTGCATCACTGTTTTCAGAGGGTGCCTCCCCCTGAAAATAAAGGGAGTCTGAAACATCCCTCTCCAAAATCTAACACAGGCAAGACTCCACCATAAAAATAAACAGAAGGAAATGAAGCTATCAGGCTAAGGGTTTTCTGAGCTACATGATGAAGTATAAAATAGCCACAAAACTTAAAATGAGAAATAAACAACTGTACTTCAGAGCTCCAAATTCCTTTGCAATTCACTTTTGCTTCCTTGTGAAACCTTTCATTTCCACTGCTGTGTCATTTACAAGGATTTTGAAAGGAGATCCGAACTGAGCCTACAAAACAGTAGTCAGGGTGGAGGGTTCTTAGTCAAAGCCTTTGATTATTAATTTCTTTTGTGTTTTTTTTTGACAGTGAATGGTGGCTACAATCATTGTAACTTGATCTCTGAGAAGAAGAACATGATGGACATGGAGATGACAAGTAGCTCGGTACCTGTCTGCAGACAAGGTCTGTTCATCCACACAGGAAACTCCCTGATGCGAGACCACCCACTGTCCTGTGAGAGACTGCTTCATGTTGGTCAGCTGAACTTGACACACTCTGATATAAGGTACCACCACAAATTTTATTGGTTGATATACTTTGCTCTTTTGGAGTGCCTCTGTGTTGGAACAGTTTCTCAATACCATTCATGGGTGCTACATTTGGAATGGTATTTTTGGCTTTTGCTTCATTTTGGAACTGCTGCTCCAAATTCTGCTTTAACCACACTGCTCATCTGCAGGTTTGCACTGCAGGAACATGCACATGTGCATAGAAAGCGTCCCAGGCAGTGCCAGGAGGAGTCACTGTATGCGCAGCTGCAGCCCCCTGAATTGAAGATTAAATACAGCTGCTCTGTGGGGGCTCTTTCAGCGTGTTCAAAAGTCAACGAGAGTTTTGCTAGGGGCTTAAGCAGGGTCAGACTTGCCTCTTCTGTAACTCCATCCCAATGCCATGTTGTTTCTAAATTGCAGCCAGGAAGGCAGGGATGATACTTACTCCCAAACCAATGTCTCCCATATGGCAATTTGGCATGTCACCATCAAACCTACAGGAAGCCAATGCCACTACAGCGTTTCCTTTAATGAAGTATTTTCAATGTTCCCATACAGCCACATCCTTGGTATTTTCTTTTAAGGCCTTAATGTGAAAATTTGGTCTCTGGTTTTGATATATACACTGTAGTTGGATATGCTATGAACAGAATCTCTATTTAAACATTTGCTATAAATTAATTATATGAAAACACAGAACACCATTATTTTTTTGTTGTTGTTACAAATTTAACTTTACCAGATTTTAAACAAGTACCCTAAACAGACATCCATTGTGAATAGAAGCCTGCTACAAATTAAAATCTGTCCATCTATTTTAATTACACTGCTTTTTGGCAGGCAATATAATATGGAATAATCCTGACCTTTTTGAAGAGCTGTAGAAAAGAAAAACCTCCGTAAAGTTGTAGCCTTTATCTTAGATACTTGGAATAATTGGCACTCTGTGCATAGAACTATCAAGCCCAAATTTCCATAGTCACAGCAAAGGAAATATGGCTTACAGCTTAGTCTTGGAAATCTGACTGTTTCTGATTTTATTATACACATTTATGTCTTGTTTTCCCTTTTCCATTTACTGGTGGGGTAAGAACATCTGTGTTTTCAAGAGGAGGAGGCACAGGAATATGGCAAGCAAGTGGAAAGAGCTGTTTGTTTGTTTGTTTGAAAAGGACAAATAATATCCATGCCACATAACAAAAAATACCCCGCTATTGCTACAAGGATTTGTAGATGCCTTTGCATCTGGATGTAAGTCTGCTACCTCTTAGCTTCTTTCTGGCTCACTATGGGACTAGCAGTTACCAACCTTCTTTTATTCTATCAGCTTATGAAACAAAGATAATTAGGTCAGGAGCAAACAAAAAGGGTGGAGAGAATACTTTGCTTAGATCTTTATGAACCTTTTTGTAAAGTCTATAATGAAGACATGACAGATAGCTGCATACCAGGCATCATAGTACCCACCTCAGAAATATGAACCCATTCCAGCCTCCATTTGCAAGAGGATTCCCAGAATGACATAAAGGTTTGCCTACTGCATAACATGAGAAACTAGCAGGTGACAGGCCTGATTCCCTCCACTTTGCTTTGTAGCATGGTCTAAAGCCTTGAGGCTCTGTTATTTCTAAGCAACACTTTGGAAATGTTTGGAGATGATCTTGGAAGACCTTCCATTCCTTTATGGGTTGTTTGTGTGTCCCACTAGTCATGCTCTACTTGTCTGTCCACCTCACTAATACTGCTTTTGTCTGCATGGGGTTTGCAAAGTAAAGCCAATGCCCAGCTTTGCTCTATGGACCTCATAGACACAGTGTCTAATTTCATCATTATGCTACCCATGAGACGCCAAGCCAAAACCTTGTCTGTTGTGAGAGAGGATGGACAGCAGTTGGGATGATTTCTCTTCATGGTGTTTGTGATGCTAAAGGTTCTTGACAACCAAGTAACAGAAAACATGGTCTTTCCCTGAAGATCGGAAAGCAGGAGAACATAGCGGAGGTGGGGGTGAATGCCCATCAGGTTCCAGTGAAGTCAGTGGGAGCCAAAAGTGCTCTGTGCCTCCTCAGATTTCAGCCTTCAGTAGAAAATAAAAGTGAGAAATAGGGCTGGAATAGGCAGATATTGGAGCACACAGAAGTCAAAGCAAACTCAGGTTGTTCTGTCCAACTCTAGTAACCAGCACAGAAATAAAGGAAGATGCAAATTCAAGTGATCTCTCTGGATTGAGCTTTGCACCACTCTGCAAAGGAAACATCCAAGGAAAACCCAACAAACCAGAGAGCACTCCCCCTCGCAATCAAAAGTGTCCCTTAGGATTTGGGGTTATGATTGGCTTTGTCCTTCCTTCCCGCAGCGTACTGAAATTTGTTATCCCTTTCAGCTTCTTCCTGAATCACATTCTCTCAGTAACTGTATTCTAGGGATGCTGCCTTAATCCAAGAATCACAATCCGCCTTCTTCCCAGCCCCTTTTTCCCACTCAGTTAATAGCTTTGAAGTTGTGCAACATAATTGCTGTGACATGCTATCTGTGTGTGGGACTGGAAAAGTCCTCATACCTTCCTCACCACAACTGGAGTCAGCACACTGCTAATGTTGGCCTTTTGTCAAATAATCCATTATCAGTCACGACAAACCCGCCACTTTGTGCTCACTGCTCAGCATATAAAACAGGGAAGACATCAGAGCAGTCAGATAGCGTTGCAGAGGGTCCCTGGATGTGCAGCAGAACGATCCCCTCCAGCTTCTTAAACCTGTCAGTTATCACTGATTGCACATTTACAGTGGCAGTTGAAGGCATGTATGTTTTGTAAATAATATGGAGATTTCAGATACAGTCGTCTTTTCCTCTGAGGGCAGTTGGGAACTGAAGTACTTCTGGCATAGTGCTACTGGCCTCGTGCTCTGGCTCCAGTTACCACATAAGGGAGTCTCTTTGGAAACACTGCCTTAGTATCATCTGAGAGGCTGCTGTTACTCTTCAAAGGCCTTACACTCAGCTTTCATGTGCTTAAGCCGCAGTTCTGTTGCCTCAGATTGTCCATCCTTGGTACATGGATGCTCCCTGTGAAGAGGGGTGTGTGGCGTATGTTCTGCTGACTCCACTCCCTTCCAGGGCTGCTTGGTTGGAAGCGTCCCAGAGCTGCTCATGCTGTGTGCCTACACAGTGCTCTTTACACTCTCCCGCGATCATTTGTCCCTTTCGCTCTCCTCTTGGCTGTTTGTTTCATATGCATTTATATCTGGCTACTGTCCAGAGATTGTGAAATCCTTACAGCCAACACTGCCTGCATGTACCAGGCCCAGGATCTGATCCCTCGCTCCAACAGCAAGATACCATTAAGGGAGCAAATAGCTGGTGGGTATAAGAGGAGTCACCTAGTAAGTTGGATGCCAGACGTTTTGTTTCTCTCTCACATCGGTTTTATTTCTGTGCCCCTTCTCCCCTCACCCAGCCCAGGACTGGGAGATTCAAGCAGGGCTTTCCCTAGGGCAGTGAGTGCAAAATTCTGCCAGGAGCCCAGGGAGTTTGTATTAATTGTATTACCTTGACATTGAGTACCCCAACACTTGAGCATTGGACAGTGAAAGAATGCCAGATTCTCTCAGCAGTGTTAACTAACATAGGATATATAATATGTCTATATGTAGAGCACTACAGAGAAAACTGCATCTCCCAGGAGAGGCTTGCTTCTGATCTGCAGAAGTAGCCTGTGCTTATCATTATGTAGGCAGAGGATGGGTAAGACACGGCTGTGGCTATGGGAAGCGTGAATTCAGCAACTTCCTCTCATTTGCTTTTGATAAGCTATTCCAGCTTGTCTTTTGGTTCAAAACTCCCCTCTTTCATGTGTCTCACATTCTGCACTGCAACATCAGAGCAATATAGTCCTGAGCCTGAGTAAGATCTTGTGCTGGAAATGCAGCTCAATGTTCCTGGGACTTTTGTGAATGTAATATTTCTCAGGACAAGGATGTTTGTATCCATCCTGCAGGTTCTCTGCACAGACTTCAGCTTGAGCTCCTCACGTGGACATCTGACAAGATAGGAGCTTTACATAAAGCCTAATAGTATGGCACCAATTAGCACAGGCTAAAATGTAAGGCATGGGTTAGCTTTATATGATGGAAGAAATGTGTTGTGTTTACTTTAGCCTGAGGCTTTGGGACTGCTAAAATATGATACAAACTGAATTATTTCAGAGAGTTCTTGTACAGAAGAAACTAAGTAGTAGGGAATAGCATGGTGTGCTCTAAAACCTTTGTCAGAATAGGTTTAAAGCAGCACACTTTCTACTGGGGGTTGGAACTGGATGATCTTAAGGTCCTTTCCAATCCTAACTATTGTATGTTTCTACTGAGCAATGAAGCTACAAGCAAGCGGAGCAGGGTTTCCCAAACATGTGCAAGAAAAGGCTTTTATGTATGTGTATGCCCCATATTTTGCAGACACGTGGTTCTTTAAATGTTAAAAAATAATCTGAATATGTATGGGGTTTGTTTTCTTCTTTTTCTTCATTTACCATCTGCAAAGCCAGGTGCTTTAAGTTTACCCTGAGACCAAAATTGAAGGAAGGAATTATAACTAATGGTTTATGGAAACCTCTCTTTAAATTTCTGGTGGCAAATGCAAGATCTGATTGTTCTATAGCAATGAATGGTGGGGAATTTCACTTCCTTCGTAACCTTAAAGGGATTTTTTATATCAAGCCCTACTGGCTGCATACTGGTGAAGCTTAGTGGATACACTATCACTAGTGGATGCAGAGTTATCAGTTGTATGCCTCACAGATGTGAATTTTTTGGCAACCAGAATTTCATGGGGAGGAAGTCTTTTTTTAACCTTGCTGTTATTGTTCCATTCTTTCAAATCCATAGTTCTTTGAGAGCTATCACTAAGGAAGTGTTAGAAGTTGCCCAAGTTTCCCATCTTAATGTTAGTGGTGAAACAATGGACATAATAGTGATAAAGTCATCAAAGTTGTAAAATAAATGCAGTTTCTTCAGCAGCTTCACAGCTTAATGTATGTATATATCCAAAATACCTTACGCATACTATTTCATGCTTTAAAATGTGTCAGATTTATCTCAGCTGTGGTGTCACACACAATTTGCCCAATGGCCAGGTTTTCTTCAGCTTTCGTGGTGCTAGCATCAAGCATAACATTCATTTAAGTGGAACATGTTGGTGTAAGAGCCATGGAGCACCTCTCTGAGGGTTTATTAGTTCAGGTACAGCTTTCCTGCACACAGATGCACTCTTTCCTCTTCTCTGTCTGACACATCGCTGCATGATGAAGCCATAGGTTAAACCTTCCAGTGCTTTAGGGAAGGAAGGTAAGGAGCACCTTTTGGTCCTCAGAAAAAACACACAGTTGGGTCACCCCCAGTAAATGTTTATAGCTGAGATAAAATGTTTTATTTTAAGGTATAAGGGAATTGATAACTGCTTGGAAGAAAAATGTTAGGAGGAGACATTTCCTTTCTGCAGTGTCTATGTGGTATTCCCCAAGGTTCTCCTTCCTGATTGGATTCAGCACACATCCAAAAAGATTAAAATTCCCTTATGAAGAACTGGTTTTTTTGATTTGTAGACACATACAGACTTTAATATGAAAAATAGAAATGGGAATACACAGACCACCAATCTAAATTTACTTCTCTAAGTTATGGCTTGTAGACCTCTTAGGAAGCAAAAGTATTTGCTTGATCTCTCAGCTACTCCAGACCACTGGTTGAAAATGAGCTGTTCTTTATATATATTCCTTTTTTTCCTCACTGATCTTGCTCCTTTTTTCACTTAGTGAAGGAAAGCATCTCTGTGAGATGTAAGCAAAGCTCAGCTTGCTTTTCTTGATTCGTGTGAACAAGAATGCCGAGGCATTTCCCCAGTGTGCTCTGAGGAAAATGCTTATATTTGAATTATTCAAAAATGCCCAAAGCTCTGAAACTTCATTCTCAGCTATTGTTTTGCCCAATCTATTATGTATTGAAAACCTAGATTGTGATTGATGAACTGCCTGTAGCAGTGGAGGGGAGATCGTTGTTCTGTGCGGAACCCAGTGTATAAAATTAATCCTGTGTAAAACGATGCTGCCTTTATAAGGGTTGTAGAGGAAACATTGCAGATGTTTTTGGTGTAATTGCTGCATTAGACTGGCAACATTCAACAGAGAGCAAGTGCTTCTATTCAGCAGGGTTTAGCAAGTGTTGTGTCTCATAGAAAAATCATAAAGCCTGTAGTAGTTAGCAATACTTAATGAAAACTGTATTACAGGTCACCCAGGTTTCAAGACTCAGTTGATTCTGCTGCTCCATGCCTGAATGGAAGTCACCCGGCTCAGCACATTAAACAAGAATGCCCAAGTGATTATAAGGTTCTGTCTGAGGCTTCCACACATAGGAGGATTACTGAGGGGATGGAGCTAAGAGCCTCTGGTAGTCTGCGTCCTGAAACAGACCTAATGAATAATAGCTTTACAAATTCACTTTCATCCTACTTGTTTAATAATGAACATAGCTCCTCCCTGGGTCCTTTGTCACTTGGCACCCCTCAGCACTCGGCCAGGCTACAAACAAGCAACCTGAAGAAGAGATGCATCTCTGTTGTGCCGTCTTCATCTGAAGGAATTGATATTACAGCTATCATCCGCACATCACAGACGTCACTGGTCACCTGTGTGAATGGACTGCGAACTAATTCAGCTGGCATTTCCTCTCATCCCGTGGAGATCAGTCATCACAGTGCTCAGAAATCCTCTCGGCCCCAGTCTTGCTCTCAGCCTGGAAATTCTTGCAGTATTCCCTCCCCTCCAGCATGTCTTGTACCTATTTCTGCTGAATGTGACAGAGGTGACTGTGAGCAGATACAAATGCAGCAAGTCGAGGAGAATGGAAGCCTCAGCCTTCTGATGAATGGCACTAGCATCCCTCATCAAAACACCTTGCACAGCACCCAGAAGGTGAGTTTCTTAAAACAAGAACCAGCTGATGATTATTCCTCCACTGCTGATCTTTTTCGACATCAGCAGGGGCTGCCTCCCCCTTACCATCTACACCAGCAGCTTAGCCAGGCTCAAGGGACGCTGCCTCACTTACATGCCTCTATGTCTCCAAAGTCCCTGCAGCCCAGCGATGGGGATGAACAGGACCTCAGCAATGGCAAACAGGTCTGTCAGTGGATTGACTGCAGTGCCACTTATGACCAACAAGATGAACTGGTCAGACACATAGAAAAGACTCACATTGACCAGCGGAAAGGAGAGGACTTCACTTGCTTTTGGGCAGGCTGTGTCCGCCGATACAAACCCTTCAATGCTCGATACAAACTGCTGATTCATATGAGGGTTCATTCTGGAGAAAAACCAAACAAGTGCATGGTAAGCCTGGAATATATTTGTTTGAATAGAAACATACTGCTCTGCTCTCTTTCTTCCTTTCTCTTCAATCTTATTCCAATGTAAGCATTGTGTTTTCCTGTAACTTAGTTTGCAGCAGGCTAAAAGGGAATTGGAGAAAACCTTAATCTAGAAGGAAATGTTTGAGTAAGAAATACTGTAGTTCTTGGAATGGGGATTCAGTTTCCTTATATGAGAGCTTAACTTCCAATGCAGTGCTTTATTTTTTTAAAATATTCATTAAAGCATTAATAAAGTGATGATCAAAGCACACAGCAGTCATTTAATGTAAAACAAAGTCACTGAGCCTCGGGTGACATTTTTAATCAAGAAACATAAAACACATCTAATGAAATTCTTTTCATTCCTTCAACTGAACAATAACCCATAGACTTGTGAGTGCAAGAGTTTCAAATGGTAGTTTAGAAAAGAAAAAGAAACTTGTTAAAGGATTTTAAACAGTTAAAGAATAAAAGAATATGCTTAATTACATTTTCAAAGGTTTTTAGGGGCTTTTTTCATTTGCAAACCAGAGCTTTAAAAATAAGTAAAAACCATTGTTCTCTTCTGATCAAGAAGATGTAAACAACATCAGTGTTCCAAAAAGAGGATCTTGGGAATAACACCATCTCTGCATCTGCCCACCATGATGACAATATGGCCAAACTAAAATAAAAGTTAATGACTTCCATTAAGCTTTCCACATGTTTGAAACAACAATGATATAAGACCCTGACTGAAACCGATGAAGCAAAACAAGTTTGACATAAGCTTCCAAATTGGGCCATGAAATCTGGCAAGACTTGTTTGTAACACCAACACGTGTGCATGAGCACACACACAAAAGTACAGACAAAGGGAATGGTTATAGCAGCAGGTTGTGGTTCTCAATTGATGGATTTTTTGACTATATATCTATTTTATTGTTTTGATCAGAGAATGATATAGTGGAAAATGTTTGTAAGGAAGTTAGATCAAGGCAGACTTTTCCATGACAAGCTGGAGTGTTCTGTGGAGGAATAGGAAAGAATGTCTATATAAAAATCTTGGGGGTTTTTGTCATTTGTTCAAGAGAAAGCTTGCTGGCCTACAATGGCTGTGGAAGGGAGAAGGAAGAAGACAACAGTATTCAGAATGTGTTACAGAGAATAATTTTCTCTGGAAGTGGTCATACTTATCATCTTCTTACTTCCACTGGATAAATGAAAAATGTGAACTTAATGCCTGCACTGTTCAGTGGGTATTCCCTAAAGTAAGGCTGTAAACATTGCAGATATTTAGAGAACGCCTTCAAGTTGTCCAAGATAAAATAGAAATACGGTAAGACTTACCTGTTTCTTTTTCCTTTGAGAGAAAGGAACTGACTTGCTCATTTCCACAAGTAGCTCAATCACAATTTGTAGGCTTGCAAAGGAATTTAATTTCCTATTTAAATCTTTTATTTGGTCAGAAATCATCAAAGGATAATGCAAGTTACTTGCTGCCTTCCAAGCAAAAGTATAGATAAGAAAGCCATGAAAACACACTTATAGATTTTATTTTAGCCCATTTGTTGTTTTTAGTGGTTTTATCATCTGGAATGGGGTCAGGCTTCTTCCCACTTTTATCTCATACTTTTTAAAAGAAATACTTAAAACATGAAACCCTGGTTAGCTTTGCTACGATGCTGAAAGATTCAGTAGATTCCATGGGTGAGGGAACTTTTGTCTTTTTCTGCAAAATGGATATTTGACGGGTATTGTATAGCAGGTTTCTAACGTTACATTGCCATTCCTACAGGAAACTGGATAAACCAGTGCTGTTAAATCATATAATGTCTTAGCAAATGCTAAAAGTTTTCTACTTTCAGTTATTTTCATCTGCACTAAAGAACTGGCTTTTGATAACATCTCAAGGTTTAAAGTTGTGAATAGGTTGGAAAAACCTTTGCATCTGATATTGCAGACAGCCTTCATGGCACATATCTTACAGCCTTGGCGTGTAAGTACGTAAAGATCTGTTTTATTTGAGCAGATATTGCAGTTGTTCCCATACATGGAATGCCTCAATCAGAGCTAGGAGCTTTACATTGCACAACTTGCAGTTAACTCCTCTATTCCCAGAATAAGAACCTTCCACTGTCAGTAGAGGTATCCATGTATTAAATGTTGCAACCTGGAATCCTGTGTGGAGTAAAGCTGGATCCATGTGAGCACATGAAAAACACATTGCCTTTGCAGATTTAGTTTTGTACTCTGGAAAGACCTTGATCTAACAGGGGCAAGATCCAAAGCTGCAACACGGCTCCTTAGAGTTATTAATATCAAGTGGGGATTATTTGCCCAGCAAATTCCATTCCACTTTAAACCAGGGTTGCTGTGCAGTGTTTCATTGTGCAGTGATGTCATGTCATTTTAAATGATGGCTTTTCTTTTGATGTGGTAATAATTGTGCTGTTATTCCTGCAAATTAAGAAGGCAATTCATTCTCTGTCTATAGAGGTCTGAGATTTTGTTTCGGTTTTGCTGTAGCTCTGTTAAAGTAACTTTACATCTCTTGGTATTTGGAGTGGAGATTTTCTTTCGCTGTTCACAATTACCCATTGTACTTTCTTTTGAAGCCCTCGATTTTGTTCCTCTTTGTAAGATTACTGGCTGACTAGGTATTGAACTGCTCAGAAGCTAACAGTGAGCAGCACCCCACCCTCGTACATACAAGCACTTTTCCATGTAAAATTATTAATTTCTTATGACAGGCTTTGCTACTATGTACTGTAATAGACAAAGGAATTTTGGAATTCAAGCTACTTGAGAACAGGAAATACAAGAGACATTTTGATTGAAAAGTAAATGGCTCACTAAAACTGCAGTTAATCCTTTTATTATCTTTCCAACAGCAGTTTCCACAATACTTTCATGAGGTAAGCTTCCTCCACTCCAACTGTAACACTGTCATCATTACAGCTGGTTTAAATTTAGCTAGCCTGCTTCTTTCTGTACTACAGACACTCGACAAGCAAAACAGTATCTGGTGGAGAGAACTACTGATGTTTCAGGTCCATATTCTGCTCACTGTGTTTTGTTGCCAAAGCCGGTGCTATGAGTATTCTGTTTTCATCCTCTCTTAAATATTCTAATTGAGCAGTGACTTCTTGTCATTGTGTCTCTCAGTTTGGTTTTTCCTTGGGCTCTGCAAGTAGTCTAAAGGAAACTGCCTAATCTCTTCGCAATATCCTGTTATGTTTCATACTTAACTCATGTTATTTTAGTTTTATTAAATTTGGGGTTCATCTGCATTATAATCAAAAATATATCCAACAAAAATAATGATGCAATGCCTGTAAGACTTTAACTTCTGAAGATTAATTTCATGCTTTTTTAGATTCGATGTCCCAGACAACTGGAATTTTGATTGTCTGAGACAGCAAAAATTAGCAAGCTTAAATGGTTTTTAATGTATAAAAAAAGAAAGAAGTTTCTCATAGCTGTATCTTTTAGCGTCTTCCAGTTCTTCCAATACTTTGGTGGGTAGAATCCTGCTGATCTCCAGATATTACATCCTCAGTTTAAGCCTCTGCTTGCAAATGTAAATATAGAGCTGCTCCTTTACTTGTCTAGAATTGTTTGATTTGGACAAATCCATACTTGGTTTATTAGTTTACCCTATTGCACTCTTGTGGCTTCATAAAGAGTAGAAAATCGAGTTCCCATCACTGCATGTGTATGTGCTCAGGGAACCTATGTCGCAGGCCTCCACAGACATGATCAAGGTAAATACCTTTATCATATGTCATTTCCACAATATGCAATTAGTGTTTATAGAAATTGGGTATCATAACGTATGTGATACCCATGAAAGGAGCCGGACAGCACTAATAGTTGTTAATGTCCCTAGTTCCTGTATGTCAAAGAAACAAATGCCTCTTGAGTATATTCTAGACCTGTCTGTCATATCATGTGCTTGCCTAGTTAATTAAGACTTTAAAGCAGAATCTTTTTTTCTTGCACACATGCAATGCATTCACTTTGGGAATAGTCTTGACGCAATGATTTGACTGCTGCATTGCACACAGTGAAATTCAGCACCTCTGCTGTTTGTAGTTCTTTTGAATCCCTAAGGGTGAGACACTATAGGTCCTGCATTAAACATGGGGAAATTGAGACATGGAGAAGATAAGTAACTTGCCTAAAGGCAGCTTTATGCAATTCTAGCATTTCAGTGCAGATCTTGTGTTCAAATCACTTCATCACACAAACTGACCATTTGCAATTTACCTATGAAACAGTTTTTTGTACAGATTGTGCAAAAGGTAGCAGCCTGGCTGAGCTTCCTGTTATTTTTACTGTGCATCTACGACGCAGGTAATTTGCCATGTCATAAACCTGTGAAAATATTCATCAGAAGGTTTGGCTACATTTGTAACACTTATTACAATTACAGGAGAAAGGGGCCTATAGAGCAGATTAGTAGTATTGCTTCTGCTGCTAAGGAAACCAATGTGGAATCTCTGTTCTCAAGTATTATGCTGCCTGCGGTCAGTGGGGAGCATGAGTCTAGCAATGCATGGTGAGTAATGAGATCTCTACAGGCTACATCTACAGATGAGTCTAAGGACAATCCTGCATCTGCAGGGAAAATAGGTCTGCATGCACCAGCTTATATGCTTTTGAATTACTTCACCTAAACAATAAGTTTCCATGCCTGACTCGAGGGAATGTTGTGGAAGTCTGAAAAGTATTTTCAGCTTTTGGGGTGGAGGGTGTCATGCACTGATTCCAAAGGTGTGCTTTAAAAACCCAACAATAATATTAGGCTCACTTTCTTTCCTTTGAATTTAATAGTAGCAAACATGCTATCAAAGCTGCCTCACCAGAGATCTCTCTTTTTATTAGGTCTCTGATAGCATTTCTTGATACTGTCAAGGAATTGCAGAATTAAATCCACTCTGAGTAGAGAAGTAGACAGCAGTTCAGTGGTTTTGTGAAAATACAATGTTTGTTTGTTTACAAAACCCACTACAGATTAATGACAGTACAGGGTTTAAGCATGCACTGGAGGGCAGGTTGGCAAATGGCTTTAAGCTTGGCACCGTCAGCTCATGCCCAATGGCAGTTGGTGAATTTGAACTCTTGTCTGCCCACGGGAGAGCTCTACACCAGCAAATGCTGCAGAGTAAAAGCTGTAGAAATTACTGGGCCCAGATTCCACTGTGGATGGGATTGTCACATGTTTCAGTGCAACAGGACAGATGCAAACCTGAAGTTCCTAGTGCAGATGGAAAGTTCAGCACAATGGTGCTGCACAATGGTATGGTGGCATTAGGGTCTCAAGATCTTCCTTCTTGAGCTAAGCAGCAGAGGGAGTAGCTGCCAGGGTTTTCCCTGAGGGATTATCAGCTTCCCAATATGGTCCTGGGATTGTTGACCTTCAGATCATTAAGTGAGGTGCATCTGCTTTGTCAAGTTGATAGAAAAAGCTATAGGATGCTGGGCTAGGTGGAATTCTACTCTGACCAAGCAGAGCTGGCTGCCCATTTTGTTATTTTCCAGCAGTTTGTTATGGGTTGGGTCTGGCTGCTCTCAGGTTTTTGTTTGCATAAATCTACATAAATACAAATGAAATAACTTGTGACTGTCACTGCCAGCACCCAGAATGGTTTTAAAGTTCAGTTGTATGCCTTAAAAATGTTATACAGGACATTGAAGCAATCGGATAAATGGAATATGGTAGTATAGCATGGAACTTCCATTGAGGGGGCTTTCAAATGCATACTTTTCTATCCTACAAGAGCATTTAATTCCACAGGTCTTATTTTATTTTATTTGGCTTGATAAATTAGTAAGTGATTTGGGACCTGGTTAAAACATAATTATACTGAAGTTTTCCTGGCATATTTATACAGAGCTGCTCACTGTGTGTAGATACTGCTGTTCATTCAGTCTTTGAAGTAAGAAATAAAGTAGGATAATAACAGTAATATCACCACAGCATAGTGAGTACTCTCCCTATGAAACTCACTGTCACAGGATATAATGTAATTAAGTACCACTATTATGGTTCTCAGTGTTGGATAATTTCCACTAATAACAGTATCTACTGAAGGTAAGGTGATAGCACTAAGCAGATAGTGGTTTAGTGAACAGGTAGCCTTGTGACACAAGGGTGGATATTCATTTCTATGTCCCCCATCAGAAATGTTACCAGGTATTCCATGCCATTCTTCTCAAACCAGTTGTAGTATCAGTGCAAAACAGGCTTAAGAATAAAACCACTGGTGAATGTGGGTCACCTTCAATTTGGAAAACAAGGAACAGGACTGGAGGTGGTTGTTACTATGGACATTTTCCAAGCAGTGTGCTAATTCAGAAATAATTAAATGTTTCTGTATTTAACCCATCATTTTTTTACATTCCATTTCAGAATGAAAAAGGGTTAAACAAAGATGATGGGTTTTTTGGTGTTTAAAAGCTTTACACATTTGATTTATTCAGTGGTTTTGTTTTGTTAGCACAGTCCCCAAAACAATTACATTTCAGCTCATCCTGGACTGATTTCTCTTCATTCTCCACTGTTTTGATTTGGCTACTGAAATACATATTTTTAACCACAATTCCAAATGTGACATGATTTTAGTAGAAGGAAAATAATCCGTGCTCCTACGACGCAGCAGATACTCGTCAGAATTCTAAACACTCTGAGCTTTTGGAAATGTTTGGCAATGCTCTGATCAACGAAGAACTCCTTAAAGGAAGGAAACAATTTTCTATTAGAAATGGCTCTCCACAGTGACTGTACCACTTGGCACTGTTGTGGTGCATAGTAGAGGTAGTTGCATCAGAAGTCCTTCACACTGAGCAAAGTCATTCATGTTCTTAGTCAAATATAGGCTAAAGCATGCCCAGCTTAGCAAGGTGAAATTTATTAGTTGTGATCTCCAATGTCTGGCTGCCAGATAAACCAGGCTTGTCTCCCAGGTAGTTTTGGAATATTTCAGCTTGGCTCCTTTGCCTCCCCTTTGCCCAGTTTGAACACAAATATGACATCTCGACACTATGGTTCTATCTTGATCCTCTTGTCCCACAAAACTCAGTAAGTAGTGATTCTTTCTCATTTTAAGATGCTCAGAATTATTTCCAGCTCTGCTGTGGCCTGGATCTGGATGATATTCCATATGTAGATTTATTCAAACCCCGGCCTCAGCACAGACCTATAAACCTCTCATGGGGCATCACTGTTTGAAGATACCTTGCAAGCAGCCTCTTAACTCCCAATTCATTCCAGCTGCACCACAAGATCACTTTCTTTGCCATACAGATCAATGAATTCTATCAAATGATCACATCTGAAGATGCAAAAAGGGAAAGGCTTAGCAGCCTCTAAGCCCTGGGTTTGCAATAACTCTTAAAGATTTCTGTAGCTCACCATTTCCCATGTAGCAAAAGTGTGACAAGATTTCTTTCTCACTATGCATCCTGTCTGGGAGTGAATCCTTCATCAGTTTCACTGCATGAATCTGCGCAGTAGTAACGACGAAGTGATACACCCTCAACTAGTCGGGTGCCTTCTCCATTGCATTCATAAGTATTACAGAGCAGTAAACAGAATTGTGAACTATCTGCTTCCTGTAGGTATGTCTTAATACACCTCAAGAGTACCTCAAAGATGTGTCCACAGCTGGGTCCTAGCATTAGAGCTCTGCAGGGTCCAGCATCATTTTGGCAGGATGGGTTGTCTCCAGAAGATCTGGGAAAGAAGGCTGCATGGAATGATTTGAAGGCAGTCTGTGAATATCTAGCATGGAGGAGCAATGACAGAAGATGCTTTTTTCTTCCTGAAATTCAATTTTAAAATATATTGTGTCTGAATATTATTAATCTTGTCATAGAGGAGGTGGAGACCTTGAAAGCTCTAAAATTTTAAACAAAGTACTTTCAATTGTGTTCTTGAGGTTAAGTGTTTGGCTTTATTTTATTTCTCTCTATGCGCTCTGTGGGGCTTATTAAAAATGGCATGGAATTGTTCTGAACTCTGTGATTTAGCAGTGATTAACCTCAAGAAGGAAAACTAGTTTGAATCACCTGGCAGAAGGCTTGGTCAAATTAAAAAGCAGTAAAATTAAATATTGTTTAAAACCCTTGCCAACGATCTGCTCATTAATGTTTCTTATTAAGCCAATACATTTTAATACTCTGTATTAGCGAAACATATGTCATTTAATAAAAATGTTAATCTGCATTTGCAGGCAGCACAGAGGCTGTATAGTAGAGTCTCAGGGGAGAAAGAGGAATTTAGTGCATATTAAAGACTTTATGCAGTCGTTTATGCAGTTGGATCTCAGTTCTGAATGCGATGCATTTGTTTGTTACTTCAGGGCAAACCAGCAACACTTGACATTAACAATCAGATGAGGAATAAAAAGCCATCGTTGCACAGCCCAGGGTGTTTATGTCGGCTTGGGCTTCGCAATGGGCCAGATTCTGAAGTCTTCACTCACTTGTTTAGCAAGTAGCCCTGTGGACCTAGTAAAAAAATACTGTGCTATTTAAACCAAATATATCAAAACTTGACCTTCTGGCATCTGACAGCTCATATTAAGCAAGATTTTCAAGATGCTCTGCTTTTGGATAGCTTGATTTTGGAGCTGCCTTGCTGTAATAGGGCACCTCTGAAGCTGAGCTCCTCTTTCTCTCAAACCAGACAGCGTGATACTAAACCCCTGAAATTTCATGAGCACTTCTGGAAATTTTGACCTCACATCTCCATTTCGTCACAAATGCAATGAATTAGACCCCTTTGTTTCACCCTCACGGTGAGGGTGAATAATCACAGTGAGGTGGTGAAGATGATAACTTCACACCCATAATCCTATTTTGCATCTCTGATGGTTCCTTCTGCGGAGATCTCAAAGCTTTCAAGCTTCTGTCTGCCTACAGCATTTTTTGTGTGGTGAAAACTCTCATGCCCAAGTTCCAGATACAGTTGAATCGAGGCAAATTGCCCTGCTGCTTTCTGCTACTTAGTGTAGGAGCACCCTGGTGTAACTGTAAAGAAACCCTGAATTTACACCAGGGTACCCAGAATGGCTCAGCCTCAGAATGCCAAAAGTCACACACTGAGTGCCTGGCACAGAAGACAAGAAAAAGACTTTCTTCTTCCCACCTCTGCCACCTATTTCTTAAAGCTGGTGTGAGACTTTTGCTGACCAGAAAGTCCCTTCTACTTCAGACCATTATTCATGTGAGGAAGGTTGTCCAAGACAGTGATTTTATTCAGCTCTACAGTGACTTTCAAAGAGAATGTTGCCATTATAAATTATTCAGCACCCTGTATTCTATCTCAAGGACACCTGTATTTTCTGTATTTGGGTAACTCAAAGGGGCTTTATTTCAAATAGCATTTCTATCACAGACATTTGTCATTGTCTGACTTTTCTATTTACGTCCCTGTGCTGATTGTAGAATGAAGGAACAATAGGAGTTTTATTTCAAAGTCTGCTTTTGTTATCTTTAGCAGTGTCTTCCCTCGATCTCCTTCTCTTATTGTTGTGTACAGATAGCATATGTGTGAAGAGATCCTCCACTCAGGTACAGTATAGCTGCAGTGTTAGATAATTGATCTTGATCTGTCTTTTGAAACTGCATCCAAGGCATTTAAAAGTGGGAAATGGAAAAAGCATGTTCTCATAATCCAGCTCAGTAAAGTTTGCACAACTGCTCTTTGTTTCATCATGCCTACAATAAATCTTTCATTTTTGCCAATTGAGAATGCCTACTAAATCTGCAAATGATTACTTCCCTGAATTGTGTTGGGATTCTTGCAATACATTTTTCTTATATGGGTAATGATAAAATAAGAGTCCATCAAAAATATTTTATTGCCTGGCAGAGAGCCTTTTATGAAATGGTTTTGATTCAAGGAGATTCTTCCAAGTGTTTTAGAATCGTTGCTTACAACTTTCCTTTAACCCTTGCATGGAGGGCTGCCAGGCCCTGGGAATGCCAGAAGTAACATTAGTCACTCAGCGGCTGGTCGAACACAGAATCTGGGTATCAGTTTAACCTGCATCCCTTGGACTCAGACTGAGAGCATGCTGCTTCAACATGTACTTGTAAAGGGTATTGTGTTACTATTAGATTAGAAAGCTGATGAATGTCAGACTGGTGGGAACCTTGTAAAACTAATCTGCTGTGTCCATGTTGATATGATTTCACTCTGTTTCAGGGAGAGAATGAGGAAGATGGAGTATTACAAAAAGGCAAACACAAGGCAAAACTGGTAGGGCCATCTGGGTCACTGAGCTCAGCCTCTGCAATCCCAAGCATCATATCGCTTTACAGTAATCTCTTCAGTACATCCAAAGGCACAGAACACCTTTATATTGTGCCTTTAAGAAAGGTGCATCATCAACACTGTGACTTGTAAATCAGGATCTTTCAAAGTTGTGAAACAAATCCTGCCCTTTCCCCCCCCCATTTCAAAATGGGTACAACTATGCTTTGCAGCTGTAGGAATTGCTGTGCTTTTCCTTATAAAGAGTCTTAACCCAGTTCCACGTAGACAAGCACAATGTCTCCATGTAAAACAAGGCCCAGGGGGCTACTCCTGGAATAGCACAAGTCGTGATGCCTGAAAGCAGGAGAAGGGATCAGGCAATGGACATACCTTGTGATGCTTGCACTCACAGAAAACCAGCAGTAGACCTGACTCAGTGGGGTGTGCTCTCAACAAAACCACATCTAATGCTTGACATGTTGCCCACTTGCCTCCATGTAATAAATTGTCTCCTCAGACAAGACATGGGGAGAGTAGAAAAAAGCACATTTTGTGAAAATACTTAAAAGTTATTAACAGTTATTCACAGACTTTTATCTTCTCACATACCCTCAGACACAGTGATGTTCTTAATTGCATGGTTGTGGTGATCTCAGAATTCACTGTTTACAATGCTTTGGTCTAACTAAACATTTTTAGCTTGTGCTATGTCTTCAAGGCCTAAGAGTGAAAAGATGAGAACAAACACACAGAAATCTGACATAAGCATCAGATGCAGAGAGCACATTAAGTTCTCAGTGTCAGCTACTTAATAGCATGCTGTACACTTAGAATTGGCAAATCTTCTCCTGTGTATATCTTACTTCAGGGCTGAAATGATATACCAAAGTTATCTCAGATGATCACTGACCATTTTTGTTCATATTTTGAAAGGAATCAAGCAGAAATACTTCCAGGTGTGAAGAGAATTTAGAAGGAGAGGTGTTAGAGGTATACAGTGAACATCACAGGAAAGGCCAGGTGAGGAATCCTGTATCACCTCCTTGTAGGTGGATATTGAAAAGCAGCAAATTTAGAACTTTTTAAAGGTAAAGTTTTTTAAACACTGAGCAAAGTTAAAAGGGATCAGAGTGGAAGGAACCTTTTGAAGCATGTATGTTTTTAACTGACATCCCTAACATTCATCAGTACTTTTCAGGCAACTTGTAACCATTAGACTGACAGCACGTTTGAAACATGAATATTTGTAGCTGCATTGCTTCATGTCTAGTGCTGTAAAAATACCATTCACATAATGGGGTAATGGCCTGCAAGTTCTCATGATTTCAACTGTTTTGGAGTTACAGGAGTTTTGTTCCTTTATGGCAAGCATCCATTTCTCATTTTAGCATCTTTGGCACTTGCCTAAAGGATGGGAAATGAAAAACGATTAAAGGGACACAGAGACAGTCTTTTAAGGAAAGATTAAAGGAGTTAAACAAGGGCTGGGATGGGGAGAACAAAGAAAAGGAGGGATTGTTTAGAAGAGGATAGAGAACAAGTAGGGGTGACCAGGCAGAATCAGCAAAGGAAAATGTAAAGTTAATCTGTCAGTAAAGTTTCCTTAAAAATGAGGTATATTTTAGAGTGAAATATTTTCATAGTGGAAATAGAAGATGCCCAACTGTGTGAACAATGTAAGCTGGACTGTCTGAAAAGCTGGAAAATATGTTGTAGAGAGTGGTTTTAAATCTAAACTGTTTTACTCCTCATTTCTGCTGTTCTGAGAAAACTAACTGCACCATTAGGCACAAGAGGAGGAACTGCACTGTCAGGCACCAGAGTACAGTTTAAGCTTTCAGGTATCTGCACTCTCAAGACATTATTCGTATACTTCCACCTCCTAATGTTGCTGTGGGATAGTCACCATGCAGAGAGATGGTGCTCAGCATCTCTGGAAGCGTGGCCCCACTGTCCTCCCTGCTGAGGCTCTTGGAGCATTTCACAAATGCTTGCTTTGCACACTGGCATGTGTGAAATCAGGGATGACTGGTTAGAGCAGTCAGTTTGCCAAGAAAGATACCTTTTGTTTTGCTTTGCCCTTACCACGTTTGACCTTTATAGAACAAAAAGTTTCTCCTCACCGTGAACGAAAACTTCACTGTTGATTCCAGTGAATGCTAATATACCACACCGACCATTGTGCCAGAAATGGCTGTGCCATGACATCTGGATATTTTATTTCTGCTGTGAAATAGGGCAGTTAAAGATTATTGAGCAGTGAAGTTCCACCTGCAGATTCCTGGTCCAACTTCCTCAAAATTCAGGCAGTGGAACTGAAGTTTTGGATCAGGTTGTTTGGTGGGCATTGATCAATGTCTCAAAGCCCCAGGACTGGTCTGTGTGTGGCTGGGGAAGGGTGCAGGGCAGAGCTGCACTGGGGATGGGGGAGCTGCACAGATTTAGGATCACAGTCGGATGATGCTAAGCAAAACCTGGGGAGAGGGAAAGAAGCCAGCTCCTTTCTAGACATCTCCTCTACTAATTCTGTACCTGAGCTTACGTTTGTCAAGTTTTTGGCATCTTTTGAGCATGATGGACATGGCAGAAAGGAAGATAATGAAAAGCATGTTAATGCTGCCTTCCTGGTTTACATTTGGCATGGATTGAGATTCCTTGCAAAGGCATTTGCTGATCGGGAAGGACAGAGCACACCAGCTCTTTATTTGCTCTTAATATCTGCGCCAACCATTTTGAAAGAGCTGTTCCCTTTAGCAGGTGAAAGCACCCCCATTAAGGGTCAGCCTAACGGTTGTAGGTGGACAACTGAGGACCATCTTTGTGTAACACCAGTGGTGCAAACTTAGAAGGCAGATTAAGCTTGTTTTTAATATTTTGGCTTGTAAGATTTAGGCTCTGATAAGTGTAAAATTGTTTTAGGAAAATCTGTGTTGGAACACATCTCTGAGTGGCAAGAGAAAGAAATGGGTATTATCCCAGATACTTTCAATTTCGATTGTTTATAGCAACGCTGACAGAAACCAATGCTGTACACAAAACTGGTTTTGAAACTGCCCTTTTTTTCAGAGTTAATGACCCACAGACTAATGGAAATTTGCCAGGTTTTACCAGCTAGGAGCTGGCCTGATTTTGCTGGGAAAGGAAAGTGCAAGGCAAAGAAACCTTCTGGATTTTCAAAAGTCCATGGTGATTGTCTTCTTTCATTATATAGCCTTTGCTTTTTTCTGTGGTGTGTTTCTAACTGACCTGTACTTAGAAGAAATGCTTGCTTTGTCCCAGGATAGCATACCCTGATCACCCGCGAGTTCCCTTTGACAACTGCATTTAGATCCACTTCTGTGAATAAACAAACCCATTCCAGTCAGTGTAAAAGGACTTCTACCAAACCATGGCTCTGAGGATCCCCTGGCATCACTCAGCTCCTCTAGTTCCATCCAGTAGAGCGCAGTCATACACATTTTATGTTACGCTACTTCATTTACTGCACTTGGGTTTTTCCAAGGCATTACCTAGGGACTTCTCACGTGATGGGCACGGCTGATTTGGCTCCCATAATTAACCTGGGAAAGGCAGACTCTGTATCTGAGTGCATTTCTTTGTAGAATCAACAAAGAGAGGGAGTGAGCCATTTATACTAATTATATACATAAAACCATAATCCCTAAAGGCAAGACTATATAACATGCATTATGTTCAGGCAAGTACGGAATCATTAATGTCATTCATGATAATTTGATTTACCCCCATAGCTTCCAGACAATACATGGCTCCTAGCCTTGTGAATTTGCATTAAGAATTGCATGGCAGACCTACATTTTCAGAAGGAAAGCACTTAGGTCTTACTATGATAAAGGCTTGTTAGTTGCAAAATTTCTTTACATGTTACTTCAGTTCACAGTACACAAATTGTCTCCGGAGTCTTAGTTTGCAAGAGACAAACTGTGAGTATCTAATTGTAGCCTAAATCAAAACATATTTTCCTTAAAAACACGGCACCATGTCATTGTAAATCTGTGGTGCTTTGCACAGGAATCATTTCAAGCTAAAAACCCAACTGTGTGCAAAATAGCTACCTTAGATAAATCAAAATATCAGATCTTGCATGTTAAATTGTGCGCCTTTGATTCCAGTGTTGCACTGAAAGAGTTCTCATTGTTTCAGCTCTGTCCCTCCATGCAGCCAAAGGCACCAGTGTCTACTTAAGGAAATGGTAAATATAGAATACTGGCAAATGTTGCTTAAATACATTTGCTAGTAAACAACCATAGCTGGACTGTCTGATTTCCAGTACTGACTGCAGCCAATCTTAACTGAGATTATGAAAGATGAAGAACAGAGAAGCCTTTAAATCTTGATTCACAGTTCTCTACATCATTTATCAGTGTACAGTGGCTTTATTCATGTGCTAAGTCTGGCTCTGATAAATGTTGATAAATGCTTCATAATGTTATTAAAGACATTATAGACACATCATTTAGCTATCAAGTTGTTTGGCTTATTTGAGGGGAAGAGAGGCTGATGGGAAGGGCTGAGAGCACAGGGGCTGATTATCCTGGTAAATATGTAGAACTTTTTGCTGGTGAGAAGGCAGCTCTGCTCTTGGATGCGCTGGAGCAGCCATGAAGTGGCCATTGCAGCTCCCAGGTGGCACTGTAGCCAAGGCTGCTCTCCCACCATCCCATGTGCACTTTGCTTTGGCCTATCTGCTCTGAAGCAGTCAGTGACCATACAAAGCTGTGAGGCAAGACACCTCTGCTTCCTCATGACATCTCCCAGCTGTGGTCTCTCCAGGCTAAGCAGGGTCTCCATCCTTTGTGCACCTGCATGGAGCCTTCCCAGCTGCAAACTCTAAGCCTCTGCCAGTTCCTAAAGGCAAATTTCAGCTGTGCTGAGAGCCGGGGCAAAATTCCCATTGACTGCAAACAAGCTGCAGGAGCACACCAAGGCCAGAATGATATAACCTTAACAATCAGGTCCCAGTTCACAGGATGCTGAGTGCTTCTGCTGCAGAAGTAGATGATTTTCCTTGGGCTTTGCTGTACTGCATGTAGCTCCATTGTATGGCACCTCCGAATGCTGCTCTTGGTGAGTTGCTCTGTGTGTTTAAAAACAGGGTGATTCAGTTTGGTGATTCAGTTTGGGAGGCTTTGAAGTTTTTTAGCTCAGGTTTAGGGAAAATATGCAACATGAATCATCCAGGAAATTTGTTTTCTCAGTAAATTCTATGGTAATTGCACATTACAGAAATGTTTAGGGCAAAACAGTGGAAGACATTGGAGCCTTTTGTTACAGACAGTCATATCCCACTGAAAGTCAAGTGTTTGGCAAATTCAACAGACAGCTCATGCCTGTCTTTTGAGGACTGGGGTAGGCATGTCTGGTTTGAATGCATCGATGGGTAGTGCTAAAAGGAGAAGGAAGGGAGAAAACTCCTTTATCCTTTCTTCCTTTGTAAATCTGACCCTCTCTATTTCACAGTAGGTGCAGAATTTTAACTTTACCACATAGTGATTGTTTTAGTTTTTGGTCTTGGGGTATCCAGGTAACAAAAAATTAAGTATTACTGGAAAAAGGACCATTGGTTACTTATTAGCATGGTGTATCAGTTAATTCAGGAATTAATAAAATTGACAGCTAATAGTGGTGCTTAGGCCAATGTTGTACTCCTTCAGCATGCTCCTGGTGGTATTTAGGTTAGGTCTGCAAGGTGACCACAGCACCATGTGCAAGTGAGCAGTCATGAGGAGCAGCCCTGATGGTGGGGGAAGACCTTGTCAACTGCCAAGGTAGCAGAAGGTTCAAATCCTCTTTTTTCAGCTGTCTCTTATTATGGTCACTCTCTGGAAAGAGCTGGTTGAGAACAGGAAAGGACCTGTGAAGAGCACTTGCATTTATAGAAGCTTAAAGGTTTCTCAGCCCCTTATGGCAATAAGAAGCAGACTTGGAAATATGAGAAACAGGGTAGACAGGGCACAGGCGATGTGCTGACCATGTTGAGGTTCAGGACACAAGCCTTCAAGGATGGCAAAACGTAGCTGTGTGGGAGTCCTGTGGCTCAGCCACAGTCTCTGCCTGTGTTTTGTGTGTGTATTTCTGATGTAGTTACCTCTTTGGTTGGTGCTTTGGGTTTCAGCATCAATGTCAGTACAAATACAGTAGTTATTTTGGAGCTTGGCTTCCCAGTGTTTGTTCTGTTGTCTGTTCATTAATAATGGAGTGAAAAATCTTAGCTCCTTTTTTGGGTTATGAAAATAAATGAAGTCTTTGTGAGCAGGTTTAGTCATATGTGGCTATATGATCTCTGTTATTTAAATATATGCTCATCACTGTGTTAGTCAGCCTTTTAGAGTACTGTCTGCAAAGAAGAATTAAGTTCACTGTGAAGGGAAAGAGTTTCTCCTCTATTTCCAAACCTATTCATGATGTGTTTTGGAAAGGTAAATAAAAGAGAACGCAGGCAAAATGTGAAGAACACGTATAAGAGCTAACAGTCCCACAACACGAAAATCAGAGGTTACATCATATTGTTGGAAGAATACATTAATTTGTTTAAACTGTTATTCAACAGCAGGATGAATCCTTGACTCATTTAGTGTCTGAACTTCCAAAATGGCTTGTGGTTGTTCCATCGTTCTTCTCACACAATCCCCAAAGACACAAAAGTTAGAGGCAGTGATAAATCTTTCTATATTAAGGGCCTGATGGAGCATTTACTGATTGTCAGGAGAAAGCTCCTCATACAC
Source organism: Forpus xanthops (assembly GCA_032466535.1). Classification (NCBI taxonomy): domain Eukaryota; kingdom Metazoa; phylum Chordata; class Aves; order Psittaciformes; family Psittacidae; genus Forpus; species Forpus xanthops. The sequence goes on along the minus strand of JASSUY010030656.1, from coordinate 35,793 downwards.
TTCACCAGACTCTGGAGCAGGCCAGTGGTTATTAAATACTACTCGTAAGTGAGAAGCAAACTTGGAAGATCTTTCCAAGGTCTATAGACCCAGTTTGTTAAACTGCTGAATTCTGTTCTCAGACTATGTAGAAACTTTACAACATGCTTACAAATCCACACATGGCTTCTACTTCACTGTGATCACTTCTTACCTTTGACCTTTTGTTTTACCTAACATCACTTATGTGCATGTGTGTGTATGTGAGAGTAAATAACTTAATCCTAATTGTCTGGAGATATACATATAGACAAAAACCAGAATGTGTTGCTTATATAATGCCATAAATGAGCATAGTGTTTGTGTGTAAATTATATTTATATATAAATTTCTCACAGTGTATATGGCCAGTATAAATAAATCCTTGTCATGGCAGTGGTTTTTATCTATATATAATATATTTATCTGCATATTTGCCTTATAAGCTAGCAGGTAATAAATTCATTCAAAAAGTCCTTCAAAAAATGCAATTAATGTCTTTTGTTGTAGTTTCCCTGGCTTTAATAATCCCTTCTTCCAGATTTATATTGGTTTCTGGAAAGTAGTGCTTATTAGAGTGTTTTTCCAAATTGGCCACAATAATCCACTGAAATCTGCCAGCTGAATCACTGCTATGCTTGTGAAATTGCCAGGATCGCCTGACAGTTATTACTGGGATAGAAGGAGAGGGGGGAAAGGGAATGAAAGTTTCATAATACGTCACTGCTATTGATACCTTGGCTATGGGTCTTACATTTGGATTGACAGGTATACTGAATTCTATGTGGAAGACAGAATGCCTGTTTTGTAGTTCAGCAGCACTGCTGTAATGGAGGCAAAATTAGTGTTTTCATTAGGCAACTGCATTTTATTCTTCATACATTTTAAAGCATGTGTCTATATGTCTGCCTGCATGTGTGTATATATGTAGGTAGGAAGTTGAGTATGCATGTGTATGTGGACATTCCCTCTACCTTCCTCAGCCTAATTCTTGGTGAAAGGAAGGGTATTTATATTCCCTGAACTAGGGTCATGCCTTGCATGCAAAATCCCAACACCTGTGCAAAAAACATGTTACCAAGTCACAGTGAAATCACTCTCCTGTTGCCAGGCACATTTAACTTCTTCATGTGCTCATACTCCTCTATATATTGCAGGTGAATGTAGAAGGCAGGGACTTCAATTTTTTCTCCTGTACGTCCAAGATAATAGAATGGAGCTCTTCTTGCAGCCCCTGAATTACCTTTTCATGTGAACTGCTGCAGAACTGGACTCAAATCCTCACTCTGAGAAGGATTTACATCCCGAACAGTTAGTGACAATGGGATCCTACTGCCTAGTTGAAAACAAATACAAAAGAATACCAGGGCTGCAAGGGCTATGCCAGAGGGAGAAACACAAAATGCCTCCCATCTACTGAGCTGTGGGACAGACCCCATATGGGGATGAGCCCTGCAGGGTCTGGGTGTCTGGGATAAATACTGTGTCCAATAGCCATCCGTGATGAGACTTTGCTTGGGGCAGTGCCCACCCCGTGTAAGCCTTTATGCACGGGATTTATATTCTGCTGGTGTAAAAAAGCTTTTGTTAAAATAATCCATCTAACTAACAGGCAGGATGGGAGGTGTAAGAACTGTGCTGCATGATACAGAGATGTGCTTATATGGACCAAATGGTGTACACTGGGGGTGCAGAGCTGTCATTGCCCCGCTCAGGTGTAGCAGACTCAGTCTTCCTGATACAAAGAATAAAAACCATTGCCTTGACTTTTTTCTATTTGTGTTTTTGCAGTTACAGCAGCTTTATTATGAAAGTTTTGCCTTTTCTGTAGATGATTCACTGAGATACTGGATGCCTGCTTTAGTACAGCCGCAAAAGTAACATTCGCAAACAGTCGTTCATTCTACAATATATGGTGAAAGATGATTTTCATCTCAGCAGACATTAATGTGCAAAAGGATGCTTTAAAGCAATAAACTTCCCCTAATTTTTCCCTGTAAGGAGGGTGTTTCCCTTCAGTACCAACCACTGCAAAAGGCACATTACTTTGGAAGTATTTTTCTGATCATTTCTATCCTTTGGCATAGTCTATGGGGTCAGCTCGAGTACTTTACAGTTTGAGGAGCAGCCACACAGTCATGCTTCACCCTTACGTACACTGTGATCTGTCTGTGGCAAGCTGAAGTGACAGGCAGCACGTGAAGAATCGGCAGTGCTGTTTACATCTGAATTCCACATACTGAAGTTGGAGCAAGCCAAGTGGACTGCAGAAACAGTCATCCTCAATTTTTATAGCCTTATAATTTGTAAGACAATTTTTATTACTCTGATTGGAACAGAGATGATGTTTGCAATTCCTGTTTATGCCATGTCAAACTTGAACATAAATCTCTTTTTTTTTTTTTTTTTTTAAGAGGATTTTGTGGTTTTCTTGGCTTTATGGATTTATTTTTTTTTAATCCTTCTTTAATGCATTCTGCTAAATTAAACCAAAATAAACCCAAGGAAAAAAGTGATTCTTTAAAACAAAATTGTTAGTTTATCCCTTCTTTGGACAGGAATTTTCACTGGGAGACAAGGATAGAACATTCTATTCAGGCTTCGCCTGCTGATTTACACTGCCATCATTATAAAAGCTATAATGATGTCCAACAGCCAGTAACAGGAACTGCAAGGAAAAGCTTTGTAACACAACACTGCTCCCCTTCTTCTCCAGCAGCTTTGTTGGTGGTCCAGACATAATTCCAAAACGTGTTAGATGGTTCTCGTGGAGAAGCATGCAGCTTCTTCTGTTCTTAGGAGTAGTTCAGGCCTAAGATAGCATCATGTAGGCTTCTGCTGTGGTTCTGAGGTGAGGAGGGCTTGATGGAGAGCTGCAGATTAAGAAATGATAGCTGTTACTTTTCCTACAGAGCAGACCTTGGGTTCTGGTGAGGCAGCTTATAGGGGATGCTTCTAACCATGCTATGGCTTAGAGTTAGGGGTAACATTTTAGATTACAGAATGTATACATAGCAGAATGTGCCTGCGTGAGTAATTGCTAACAGAAACCAAAGATATTTGATAAGCCCATCAGTGGTTTACTGTGATGTGTTGTATGCGTTGATGCCAGCAGTTTGTTCGACAACTGTAAGCACTTTCAAAAGGTAGCAAGTACTATCCAGTTGCTTGATACTAAAATATGGCTTTGTTATTGAAACATAGGAGGAATCAGTTATCAGCTGAAATTCAACTTGACAGGATCATGCAAAATTCCCATTCTAAGTATTGCTGTGATACAAAGCATTGTGACAACAAAACTAATTTACCAGCAGCCACCAGAGGACATCAGGTGAGATGTGGCTGATTTTTCCTATGTTTATAAATAGAAAATGACTCTGATTAGCCCAGGGTATCTGCTAGCAAATACTGCCTTGTTACTGTTTCCCAATATGAATGGTTGGTGTTCTATCAGCATCACCAAACCTGCCTTGCTGAAAAATGTTTTTAATCCCTTTATTTTCAGCTATTCATTATTATGGTAGTATGTTGTTTGTGGAGGTTATTTCCATATGGCTAGCCAGAGTTATGTGTTGCATGAGGGTAAGTTGGTTGTTTTGCCTATAGAGTTTAAGTATGTAGTGCTTGGGGTTTGGGGGTTGTTTTTTTGCAGCTTAAGATTTTTCCCACTACAAAGAGGGATGCTGGCATGCAGACCTGACCACAAGTGAGCTGCACTTGTTAATGTTTAGATGAACAAATGATATTTGTAATAAAAAAAATAATCTTTTTACATGGAAAATTGAGGCAAAAATATGGATGCAAAAAAAAGAAAGCCTTTTGTCCCTGGCCCCCATTCGTAAGTACTTCTGTCAAAGTCTCTATGACTGCTATGGTGCATGCGAGATGAGAACGTAGCCCCTTAGTGCCTGATAGCCTTTGATTGACCAGACAAAGCAAAAGACGCATGGAACATCGAGTTGTTTCAGCAACTGATCTTTGACAATCTTAAAAAGTTTTCTTTTAGGCTGAGCTTTATGTAAAGCTGTTTACATTAAAGTGACATCCAATTAAAGTGTATCATGTAACCCACATCACAGTTCAGCACACATTTTCTGTTTTAACTGACATATGGCCCCATTTATGAAAATAAAAATCATCATGTTTTGATGATATGTTCACATAATTTATGTGGAAAAGCAGGGGGAGAGAAGCAGGGAGAGGGAAGGCTTTTACTGTGTAAAGCTATTATTTTCTGTGATTCATTAAATGCCTTTTAACCCATGTGCACAGGCAAATCTCTCTTCTCTCAATTCCTACCCAGGCCCCCCTCCAGTTGTCCGTGCTGGACAAAGGGACTTAATAATGTTTAATGGGCAGATGGAACACTTTGTACAGTATCACCCCTTACCACAGGCACTTCTACAGTGAGGGATTCTTTAGTATTCTGTAGAGGAGATGAATTAGTAAGCCTAAACCCAAGTCTATGGACAGCAGAACTAATTGAGCCCATTTTCCTTTGGTTGTCTCAAGCCTGAGAGCCTGTGAGGATTCTCTGATGTCTAAGAAAAGATCAGTCTCCTACTGAGGTGTTTTCTTCAGTCTCACTTCTACTCAGCTGCCAATTTGCATAAAAACTAATGGGAACTTAATATCATTGCAAGCATCAATCCTCTGTCAAACGTGCTTGAAATTGTCTCTCTATACAGAAGAGTCTTCCCTCTTGCACACCAGTGTGTTTCAGGAAAGCCAAGTTGCTTTCACTGGGGTAAGCTATTGGTAAGGGAAATGACCCGTGAATCAGAGACGTATCAACACAAATGTGGGTATCTCAAGCCATCTACAGCCAAGGCTGGAGGTTTGGTATTTCTGTCCATGCTCTGAGCCACACTGACTCTCTGCAAAAAATAAGACTTTAAGCTGCTTTTAATCCACTTCAGGCAGGACCATGTCAAAGCATTATTTAAAACTCTATCTTTGCATTTTTCCCTTTAAACAATGCATATCAGTGGAAGAAAAGGCTCTGCTAGCTGACATAATCACCGTCTGCAGAGAAATCAGCCAGTAAGTGTGTAATGAAACCAAATTAATTCCTGGCTTTTCCACATATATTGGAAAGTAGAATTTACTTAAAATATAAGCAACACAACTACAGCAAATCCTTTGCTTATCCACTGTTTTAGGACCAAAACTTGGGGTTTATTCTTTAAATGGTAACTGTTGTTACACATCAGAATGCAAGACATGTTGATGGTAGTTGGACTATATAAATCAGTATGCCATCTTCTCCTTGCCAAAGTAAACCAGACTGTACACCTGCAGACGGGTTATTTATAGCATGAGGCTGACAAATGAAACCTTTAGCCTGTACAATTTTGGTCAGTAGATGTTTGACCACTGTCACAGATAGCAACTGAGTCATGTCCTCTGTGAGTGGATTCTTCAATGTATACTATGAAAAGCTCCAAAGAGACATCGCCCAGACATGAATTTTGGCTGTTTCTTAATATGTGTGACTGTGAAACATCACCAACATTTCTTATTTGTTGGAATAGAACAGAGCCTTGTCAGTTGTAAGGCATTATACTGTAATCAGTCTCCATTTTCTTCTCTCTAATGACTTCTCAGAGTCATCATTCTTGACATAAGTTAATGCAAAAAGGAAAAACCCCACTTCCTCCTTTGCCTCTAACAGTGGAAAAAAACTAATAAACTTGCCATTTACCATCTGAAGTCCAGTGGGATCTTAACTGCTGATGTTAATATTAAATCCTGAGAAATGTGAAAGTTCCAAATGAATATGGCAACCTCTGGCAGAACCTTCTTTTTCTAATGAAGTATGTGCATTATGTATATTTGAATGGCGATCCTAATCAGTGTACTGAGATCTGCCCACTCTGGTTTTGATCATTATTACCAAGATTAAATAGGCATAGAGCCAAGGTGCTGCAGTGTAATAACTTAGGAGCTGAGGAGGGAGGAGAGAGTGAGGTTATTTACTGGTTGGCTAAATGAGGTTAGCAGTTATTGAATGTAATAGACTTACTCTCCTGAATAATTGTCAATGACCATTTAAACAATGGGGCTTATGAATGAAGAATGCCTATCTGTAAAAAATGGATACAGTATCTTGAGGTAAGGAGAAGGCCAAAATCAGGCCCTCTGACCCTGAAATAATTTTCAGACTGAGGAGAACTGCAGACTTTTAGGTAGCAAGTGCATGTCCATTAGTAACCAGGTTGTTGTACTTCTGGTTTATGGCAGTCTTACAGAGTTGGAACTTAACACTTTGCACACCTCAGATGGAAAACGCTGGTCTTTTCCTTGCCTAGATGGCTGTACATTTGTGCATAGGAGTTACTCAGCAGTAAGCAAAAGAATAATTTTCCAGGTTTTAAGAACACAGAAATCCATTGCACATGCTCATAAGCTTCACTTTCACCAAGATCATGGAATACAGAGAGAAATTCTCTCCTCAGTGCAGAATTGTGCTGTTTGGCATCAACTTAGCACCTCAGAGAGGCATTCAGGTTCCCCGAGTAGGTAAAGGAAAGCTGGAATTGTGATGTCTGTTTCTGTTCTGTAATTTGATTCCTCGAGTTTTGGCAGTTTCTTTAAGGAAAATAATTTTACAGGATTGGGGTTTTTTTGGCTTTTTTGTTTTGGTTTGGTTTTAATTAAAAAAATCTGAAGCTTTCATCAGAGAAATTTCAGTATCCATCCAAAGGAGAAAAAAAAGGCCGCAAAACCAGCCTAAAAATTGTTGTCATAAAAATTAAGGAACACTTAGAAGGAATGGAGGTTAACCTTCTGAAAACTCGGGCTTACTCTGATGAGAAGTTAACAAAAGCTAATGGGAATGTCGTGTTAATTGGGGATAGTCTAGAACATGCACATACAACATGTGCATGGGAGATCTAGTAGTTGGCTATAAAGCACTCATGGCAGACTGTTTCACTTTGTTTCGAAAGCAGCTTTAGTGGTCAGTGCTCTCAGGATATCCTGTGCAAACTCTTCTAAGTTCCTGCTGTTTCTCTGCTCTTTTACATGCAGGGTTGCTCACTGATTTCACCTGCCCCAGTCTTGAAGCAGTTCTTTCAATACCTTCATTGGAGCCCAGTCTCGCTGCTGTGCTCAGGTGGTCAGGAACAGCAATGTGTTTATCTTGACAGGGAAGACATTGTAATTTCTGTGCCCCCATGAAACTGTTAAGAAACGAACAGTGAATCAAGCATCCAAGCATAGAGAGGACAGGTTTTTACTTGAAAACAGAGTATTTCAGGTGTCTGACATACACAGTTTGAGTCAAGAGAGAAATGATGCCTGAGGAAGAGCACTTTGATTTTCTTCAGAGGTGCAAAGTACTCAGCACCTTGAAAACCAGACTACTTTTAAAGGTGTTTAAGTAAGGATCTAGGTGAAGAATTTGGCCTAGTTTCAGTAGAAATTAATGACTGTGAGCAATGTTAAACAGAACATGAGGATTTTCACACTAGCAGAACAAAAACAAAAACATGAAACGCGGTTGCCTGAATGTTTCAAAAAATACATTCGTTGCAGGTGAAGTTTGGGTGATGCAGTCTGTGGCTGTCTAAGCATTGGTTTTAGTACAACAAATGCTGCTGTACACAGAAAGGTTATTTGCCAGGTACGGTAAATCTTTTCTCTGCTGCTGATTGCTTCTCAGGCAGCATTTCCAGCTGCCCACTGATTTCAGGTAGGTACAGATTACCTTCCAATGGGTTTGGAACTGTGTGTGCTTGTCTCCCATTTCTATGTGCCTTGTCGGCCCTAGCTTTCTGGGGGTTATGAAGAGCACATGTTGTGCTTAGCTTCCTAAGAATGTGTTCTAGCTTGAAGTTGGTGAATTCTCTAGTGGACACTCTAATTAAGAGCTAAAGATATCCAGAAGAGGATGAGTCATGTCCTCGTGTCTATTCCACATGTCCACATCTGACTCTGTTCCCTTTTTCTTTTACAATCACACACTGAGTGTTTCGATCTAAGGCTTCTGCCATACCTGCCCTGTTAGAAGTTTCCAGTTGGTATTTTACTCCAAGTCTTAAAGGACTTGTTTCCTGTTCAAGAACAATTCCCAGTTCTTCTGGTCAATGGGAAAGACCTGCCAACCTGAAACTGTAATACTTCAGACAGTACTGGGAGAGACAAGGTATTGTCCTGGTATTTTCATTATCAGAAGGATCCTAAAAGGCTGATCTTGAATATTAAAGGCTTGAGCCTGAACAAGGTGGTCAAATTAACACAGAGAAATTCATCTTTATTCTCTGCCTGGCAATGCAATTTGGCTTTTGTCCGTCATTCATATCTGACCATAGATACATAGGTTTTGGATAGAGCTGTGCTTCTTTTGGCTATGGCAAGAAGGCTACAAGACAGCATCCATGGCTGTTGTGCTTGGAATACTATGATTTTAATCATGCATTTTGTATCCCCTACACCACAGGACTGAACCTGGGTTAACCCTGGATGGAGAAGATTGTGGTTGAACTTGTGACAGAAATAATTTTCAGGTTCTGCATTAACAAATTGGTGTAAGCTAAGTGGAGCTTGCAGTGTTCTGCTCCCATGCAGACAAGTCTTGTTTGTCAGAGGCATTCACATTTGTGATTCAACGTTAGTGAATTTATGGGGAAGGAATTAAGGTGGTCATAAACCAGGACTAAACCATACTTAACTCATCTGCATCAGTGCAAGAACATTGCTTCTGTTTTTTCTTCTGGAATCTAGTTCAGTGAACTCACTTCAATAACCTGGCCAGGATGAAAGGTTAAATACATCTACCCAGCAGAGCTGCTGAACTCCGAGGCCGTGGGGACTTTTTCAGCCTAGATGGGATCCATAGGCTATTCGAGACTATTAAAGACCTCCTCTGCTCCAACTGGCTGTTAAGACACCGAAATTATTAGGCAACTTGGTGAAATGTATCACAACCATTCCCTGAAGAAGAAGAGGTTGGAAACATGCTGAAAAGATTAGAAGGCTTGTCTGACAGTGAGTCCTTGCTGAATGGTTTATCACAAAGTGAATACAGCTTTTAAATCTGGAACACATGGCCCCTGTCTTGATGCTGTGCAGGCTGACATTTGAACAGCATCACATGGCTAAGTCTACATTTTTAAAAATAAATATTTTAATAAATATGTAGAAAATTAAAAGGAAAAATCAAAAGTATTTCCAGAGATTTGTAGTACATTATTGTCTTCACAACAGACTTTAAGTATCTTTCCTTTCAATGGGGAGGGAATGAAAGACAAGCCTCAGGCTTGGCATTGTTGATCTTCCTGGGCCATATTACATGTTCTAAGAAGCCCAGTTTTTTTAAGTTGCCTCCTCTCTGTGCCTTTTAATGCACAAGGCTTTTTATTCTGTCCATTACTGAAATATCTTTAAGGCAATGGTGAACCTCCAGCATGTTAAGGGTATTCAGCCTGGTCCCTGTGTACTCAGCAGTCATATTCCATGAGGGTCTTCTGTCCAGTGTTCTCTGCTTCCATGGACTCCGGTTGGAAGTCAAGGCTTTTGACACCTTCCATCAGCTCAGCAGCGTTCACAAAGCATTGTATCCAATGAGTGTATTGATCTCTGTTGGTGCTTGTTGCCCAGCCCCTGCTCAGCAGTGAGTGCCATCCCCACTGCAGGTGCCGTACAAGTAGATCAAAGCATGTGGAGGAAAGGCTGTTTGGAAAAAAGAATTTCAAACCCAGCCTTGCATAACAGCTCTGGATTCAGGGCCTTAAGAGCTTCATAAAAGCTTGTTGCTGGTGTTGTAAAAGTCTAATACACAAGTTCATTCCACATAAGAACACGGCTGTAAGATTTTAGCTCGAGATGCCAAAGAGTGAGCCCAGCCTGTTTAAAATGTGTTAAGCTGCAACATGCTACGTAAGTTAATACTGGCTTTCTACTTTTTACCTTTTCTGCTTGGGGCTGCGCCAGTGCCAGTCACTTACATACCCCTTTACCTTGATTCACTGTAGGAGATGAGGCTGCCAAGCCAGATATTTACCTTGGGAACACACATTCTTATCCTATAACATTTCATCAGCCACAGCTAAAGAAAAGATTTATGGACTTTGTACCACTAAGATTATTTAAGTCACTTGTTAGCCAAAAATAATGTAAAGACATACAGAGCTTGTTTCAAAAAAGTCGGTAATTAGGAGCCCATACTTTGCTCTGATTTACAATGTAAGCTTGGTATCCAATTAGCAATAATAGCGTTCTTTTAACTAAAACACATATCCTTCCAAAATTATGCAGACTTTCCAATTACTGTGCTATGATGAAATTATAGCTAGAGACTCATAAAGTTGTGCATAGTTTATAAATGCAATATATTCTTAACTACCTTGCTGTACAGTGTATGCTAGCAGAGCTCGTATGTTCTCTGTGTTATGGAGGCTTGTTAAAAAGCACCTATAAGATTATTGAAAAAGCATGTCAACTAATATTTATGTTCTTACTACCATTGTGATAGGCTGTTAGTGTTCCTTCTAATTAGCACTTCTGGCCACATACAGCATGATGGCATGACCCAATCTCTGAAATTCAAGAAAGAGTTAAGAATCCTCTCTTCAAAGCATCTTTTAAACCCTTGATGGTTACTATTTGATCTCTGTTTTACCTTGTAATTATGATATACCATTTATTTTGCATAAAATGAGAAAAGCTTTTGTTCCTTTCAAGAGGAAATTTGTGTAATAAAGAACAGCAGTGCCTCCCCAGCTCACATCTAGAATCTCCCTCTTGCCTTTCTTGTAGCCAAAGACAGAGCTCCAGCTTTTTTTGCTAGTGTGGGAGCAAACTGATAATCAGAAATGATAAATCTTGTCATTCAGTTAAAATCAACACTAAGAGAACAGGCTTCCAAAGTGCAGAACAACCTTTAATTGCTGTCCAGCCAGTGGGAGAGGTCAGAGGGAAGCTCCTTACTCTGCTCATAGCAATTCCTTTGCAGCTGTGACGTTCTGGCACTTTTGCAGAGGGTTATTGATGAGAAAACCAAGTCTTTTACAGGAATGGGTGAATGACTAAGGCCTCTTCAGCACTGTGAAAGTGTTTGTAACACTTAATGAGATGACTCAGCAGCCTGCTCCAGGGGTTTAGCAATGTATTTATTATTATTATTTATTGCTCAGTTTGCTGAGGACTGTTAGTTCCAGAAGGAAACTCCCCTTCAACTTGAGGAAAAATGCTAGAGAAAATAGCATGGATAGAGAGAATAACAGGAGAGTGAGTGCACTCTATTATCTGTGAGAATTATGACCTGTGTGTGTATTAGTTTGCATTAGACTAATGGGGAGTTACTGTTCCTGTTCATTGCAAGTTTGCCAAAACCTTGTGAGCTCTTTGAGGTGAGTGGACAAGGAGAGGGTTTGGTGGGGATGGCTCAGGCTGTTGTCATCCTCTGTCATCCTGTGATTTGTCCTGTCTCACTCTCCTCTTCCCCAGCTTCTTAGCAGGGTCTGGTGTGGGACATGCACTGTGTTGGATTTGCGGAAGAGGCCTGGGAGTTGAAAGAGAAAAACTGGATTGTAAGGTGGTGACTGCCTAGTGCTTTAGGTACCTTCCCTACCACAAAGAACAGGCTGTCACCACCACAGTGAAAGCCCTTGCCCTGGGGCAGCTACATGGCTTTACAGCGTAGTATGTAATAAGATATCAGAAAAACTAAAGCTAAAACCTAATTAGAAGAACAACTGAGTAACTGATGAATCTCCTGGAAACTTGCTCTGTCTTCAAGTCTGTCTTTATTTTTACAGTTCTTCTAACCTAACAAATGAGGCATCTTCTTTAGTGTGAGTCATTTAGGGAGACAGTTTGGGTTCTTCAAGTTTGGAGGCTATTTTAATTTCTCAGGCTCTTCATTGTCTGCATTTGCTTTGTTTCATTTGGTTTGGTTTTCCTTCAAGCTCTCAGTTCTATATATTATAAAAGTACTCAGAGCTGCATAAATTATGGCCCAAGATGCCTCAGGGGACTTGGTAGTGAGCTACAGCACTGTGTCTGCATACAGTGTCTCAGCTGCTCCAGTTTACTGGTCCAAGTGGAAGGAGGCTGAGAACATTACGGCTTCAGGAGAGCTTGGTGGCTGATGGCAATCTGTGCATTCAGTCAATAAATCTGACCTCTGCAGACAGGGATTCATGCTGCCAGACTGCTCTGGCCCACCCACTTGAGGTGTGGGGCTGATGGAAAACTTGATCACTGCATTTCAGGATAACCTTAAGAATTGTCTGGGTTTTTTACTCCATTTCAAAGGCTTGCCTTGGCCCTGGGGGATGGCTGCCTTCAGAACCATCCCATGAAATATCTGGAACTGGCAGCCAAAGTCCCAGTTGTTCCCAGTGCCACCCACTGCTCAGCCCTGTCCCTGACCACCCCAGAATGTGTCTCTGACACTCTCTGCAGGTTTAGCTCTACCAAGAAAAGGGACTAAATTGAGAAGAACATGCTTGGATCATGTCTGGTCTACTTTCAGCTGGCCTCATCTTGACAGTTTAAGTTCCCCAACGTACTAGAATCAGAACAGTGTAAGCAGGATGGAGGAATATTACGTACCAGGGGAGCAATTGGGGCAGGGCAGAGGCAGATTTAGGGTAGGTGGGGTTCAAGCAGCACAATGATAGACATCCAACAGCTGTGGAAAACAATAACAAATGGATGACAGAAAAATTTATGGGAAGATGGTTTGTGCAAACTGGGGCATCAGAACTGCACTGGTTCCCATTCAACTAGCTGTTGAAAGCCTCAACAAAATAAGACAGCCCCTCACTTCAAAGGGCTTACATCAGCTGAGGAGCTGTGCTCCATGGCCTGTATCTGAAGAAGCTGTAAAGGCATAGAAAGCAGGCGTAGCAGCTGGTAATATGTCTGAAGCTGACAGTATGGAAGCACTTTTATATCCGCGTGTTGCAAATATTTACACATTAAGTCATGGCAATTAGGAATAATTAGAGTGGAATGTACCTTGTCTTCACAGAGCCAGGAACTAGGCCCAGGTCAGAAATACTGAGTTTTCTTCTGTTCAAACTCTACTGGGTAGGGCGCAGAGTCTTTATTGCCTTCCCATGGCTGTGGTGGGAATCCATGCTGGGGGTTTAAAGCACAAATGCAAGTTTAGGTCTTGAGCTATGCAGTGTGACCTTTCTCCAAGGCTATTTAATTGCTATTTAATGTTTTATCTTATCAAATAATTTGTGGAGTAATAGCAAATATTCCCTATCAGCTACCCAGGAACACGATTTGTCTTCTCATAGGAATACACAGTAAGAAGCCTTTTCATCAATATTGTCCCACCCAGCCTTCCTAGAAGTACTGTGACAAATGAAAGTCAGTTGTTAAGAGTGAGTTCCTCACTGGGAAGTGGAGGGGATTTATTTACTGGCTGGTAAAGGCACTGGAGAATGACAGTAACTAGTTCTAGAGTAGCTTTGCTGGTGAGATGAGTAGGCATGAGTAGGGCACTTAAGCTGTTGTGTTGTGGGGAGCATATCCTCATAATAATACCTACTTGGTATGTTTTGAACTTGTATTGCAGTGTGAGTAGGAGATGCCACATAAAGCAAATCCAATTTGTAGAAGCTATCTCTAGAAGCCAGGAGTAATGATGGGCTGCTTTCTCTTTGCCTGTACCGCAGCTCTATTGTTGTTTCATAGTGTCATGAGGCATGGTTATTCATAATTGTTCATAAATGTGGTGATTAAAAATGTCAGAGCACATAAACTGCTTTTTAATGCTTTGTATTTATACCAAGCTATTTATTAATTGTGTAACTTCCCAATGTATTATTACTTCACCTTAATTGGTGTCTGGCAGTGTTTTAATCTGCCACGCCATCTCTCTCTAATTGCCACTGGCTTTCTACCATGTCTGCTATTAGCCTGTGCTTAGTGATCTCTTTGGTTGTGGCGCCCAGGGGGACGGGATGTTGTTGACTAAGTTGACATGTTGTGTTCTGGGGACAATCTCAGCAGTTGTGGGAAGCCCTGTGCCAGTACAACAGTTGTGAAGGTCACCAAACAGGGTGAGAAGCGAAGACATGTCATAGCCTCATCTGCACCAGAACTGACTCAGCAGCACTGTGAAGACTAAACTAGATCAGCTTAACCCAAGCACATGGAAGCTCTGTATTACCTTGTTCACTGGAAGAATGATGGCCAGGGGCTGTGCAGCTGTGCCTGAAGGGTGACATTTAACAACAGGATAATCAAAATCTACTGCGCCTTAATACTGTAGTTTCATTGCTTGGGGAACATATTGCCAACCCTTCTTAATATTAGGTGTTTTGAAGTTGGACAATGATGTGAGTAGGCTGTATAGTTTTAAAGTGAATCCAGTCTTTAGAGATAGTTGAAATCTCCAGCTACCATGAAATACGTTGTCACTTCAATTACAGCTGCAAGTACCTCTCTCTTATTTGTTTCCTGTAATACCAGACAGACTAGGTAAATATATATCTTTTTTAATGAAGCACAATATAGTTTTTTAAATGGTTTATATCAAGTTGTTTCCAGTTTCTTATAAACTCCTGATTTCTAAATATCCCATTATTTGTACCATATGTTTCACTGAAGTCATTGTTACCAGTACAGCAGAAAATACATAAATAATCTGGTAATTTAACATAAGTTTGTGATTTTTCTTAAGTTACTGTCAATCAAATATCATTAGTATAAACTGAAATCAAAGCAGAGCCAAAATCTGTAATTAAATCATGGAGGATGTACTGAGACAATGAAAAAATAAGGAGTACTTTTGTAGGCTGTCCTACATACAACTGTCATTGTGTTTGTTAGCAGAGAGAACACAGAAGTCTTGAAGGAGGTGATTTTTCCTGACGGTGACTATGCTTTTGTCAAACATGTTTCAAAGCGCTGTCATGACAATTGGTATTAATCTTATTAATTGTGTTTGGTTTTCACTGAAGCTAAATATCCAATGCTATGTGATGGAATAAACCAGCTTATTGCGGTGACATAATAGGAAAAGTCCAAATTGGTTGTGAAAGATGCTCCCAACTTGCACCCTTGTTGAGAACAGGGTGATGGAGGAAGTCTCCACTCTCTGAAAAAGGAGGCCACAGAATGGAGCTGGCAAGAGTGTCAAGTTCTGCTTCAGTAAAAAACGGCATTTCCTGACCAAAAAATGCCCTGATTGCCCAATGCAAAATACAGCTTTTTTCCTTTTGTCTCCTCTCAGTCCCTTCTCAGTAATGAAAAAAAAGGGAAAGGAGAAGGAACGGATCATGAGAAGAAAAATATGGAAGAGGAAATTGGGAAGGGAGAACAGCACCGGATACATAACAGTGTATGGGGATCCTTTTAGAAAAATCAAAAATAATGAACATTTTCAGATCTGGGAGAATGTAATTTTAAATCAGAGATAGAAAAAGCAAAGACCGCTCCACATCCTAAAAATCTCAGTTCTCACAACAAATGCAAGATATCACTGAGGAGAATTACTTACGTAACCAGTGATCCCTTTTTTCCCCATTAAATAGGCTTTTTCCAGACTTTGAAGGTGTCTTGGTTAACAGTGCATAGCTTGGCCTGTCGTATTTTCCACCCATCTTGGTGTCACCACATCAGCAGGTCCAGCTGCCTTTAAACCTGCACATTTTCTCCTCATCAACGTGTTGTTGCCATCTTCGATTTTGCTTGGTTTAGAGGCATGTTTTCAGATGAAGTCACAGTTACATTACTTTAGGTCTGTGGCTAGGAATCCAAGTTTCCCTTTCCCACTTTTCAGGGGAAATTTGTGATGACAAGGTTCTCCATCTCAGGTGAAAATCCTATTGGGCAAATTTAGTGTATTCCCATTATAGTTCTTGTATTGACAACTTCACGAAACAGCCAATTTAACTGCCTAATGAACCCTCATCTGTTATTTGGCTATTCTCTGTTCTGCTTTTCTTCTTTCTGGAATTCTCCTTCTCTTCTGAATCTTCAGTTCATAAACCCTGGCTCTGAAAATGCTATTCCAGAACCAGCCCTCTAGGCAGTCACTGATGCATGAAATAGAAGTACATTTCCTCTGCCAAGGTAGAAAGTGAGAGGCCAACAGTAGGCTTTAGCTTCACAGGGCAAACCACAAATCTGAGAGGGAGATGTTCCCTACGGATAAATGACAGCAACCGGAGCGTGCATGACACTGTGGATAACACGCTGTTTCAGTGCCAAAAGCAGTGTTGGAAGATAGAGCTGCTTCCGAGATGACTGCTGATTTCACAGTCACTCTGAGAAGCTGTATTGATGTTGAAGAGGAGGAAGAGATGAAGCTTGACTTCACCAGGCAAGAACGAGCAGCATATGTTAAGGCTGTGCAGTGATGGCTCTTCCAGTGTTTCTGCTGTAAGCTCCATTTTTCAGGGGTTTATAACTTGCTCATAAAAATTTACTGCAAGCTATAATTTGGCACACAGGGTTCCAGCCTGAAAGCATACTGCTTTTCTTATTGAAGCTGCAGTTGGTTTATTGACAGGCCTGTTTTCAGATTGCAAGAGAGTGATGAGTGAAATAGAAATCTAATTGTTTCAGAAACTTTTTTCCTCCTTTTTTAATACTCTCTAGCCTCAAACGAGCTTTAAACATCTACTGGTGCCTTTGAGTGTTACAAAGAATTAAAGCTAGTTAAGAAATTCACGTGTAACTAGTGGCTACTGTGTATATCCAGTAATTATACTTGCAGCATGTAGCCTGAATAATCCCCGTGCAGCTTTCCAGTTTTCTAGATGTAGAAACACAGCTGAAACAGAGACATTAAGTGGGATAAAGTGAAGCAGTTATTGTAGACCTATATAGCAGGACTGATTGTGATTTGGGCCAGGCCACTCAATTTAATGCATCTGCTCTTGCAAAGACACCAGAGATCTTGTGGATCAGCTTTTCAGGTACTGCCCTTCTCTTCTGGAGGATGTAAGTAGGATGAGAAGCAATTTTGCAGTTATAGTTTAAGCCATGGTGTATTAAAGCTTCCGACTTGAAAGCTTACTCATGGATGCACAGTTTATTGACTGTTAGGAATGAGTGGTACAGGCTTTGCAGATCACAATAGCGATGTTTCTGAATGCTGGATGCTAATTCTGGTCAGTTAAGCTGCTTTCCAGCCCCTGCCTACCTGCCAACATCCTGCCCTCCGGTGTCACCCTTCTGCCACAGGCTGACATCCCTTGCACAGTTCTTAACCCAGCCTTTCAAATGCTATGGAAGAAATGTTGAATTGGCAAAGCAAAGCACTCAAATTGAAAAAGACCTCTGCAGGCCCTGTCCCACACTCCTATGCATGTAATTCTGCAGGTTGAAATTGCATGCACCAAGCTTTTGAATTCTACTTCAATGGTGGAGCATCACAGAAAATACCTCTATTTATTTTGTGCAAACCTGTTCACAGTTTTTAACCAGCTTTACTTAATCCTATTGAGTAAAAATATGCTAACTATGTTTCCAGGTTTGCAGATGACCCTTGCTAATGTTTGAGAACTTGGGCCTGAGCAGGCTGATGCTGCACACACACAACACTTTCCTGTCCCAGCACACCTTTTGCATCTAAGCAAACAAAAGGGGCTGGTTAATTTAGTTTTCAGTATCATAGCCAGCGTGAAGCCATATATTTCTTGACAAAAGAGATTGTGAAAACAAAACATATTTGAAATGCTTTTGAAGTATCTTGCATCCATCACGTGGTAAAGTGAAGGAGGAAGGGAGATTGGCATTTTATGAATTCAACTGCTGGGGCCTCCTTGGCCTTTTTCTGGACACATCAGACCATTAGTTCTGTCTTTGCCTGTAGTAGATAGGCTCAGGCTCACTAGGGAAGTCCTGTTTCAGGTTTGAATTCTTTGTGTGGAATACCAAAACCCCAAATTGCTGTAGCAAGGTGTCAGATCCAACTCTTTTTCCTTGGACCCAGAAAAAAGGAACTTAGAGTCTCAAAAGTTGCTCCTGCTATCACAGGGTATTTGTACTCTCATAAACCTTAAAACTGTACTTCTTGTTTGGCTGGTCTCACCCCTTTGAGATTTGTTTTGGTTGTTTCAGGACTCCTGTTGTACCCTTGGGGATACAACTTTGAAAGCATCTTTAAAGAACCAGTTTGGCTATATAGGTACATACCAGAAAGACCAAGCAAAGGAGTTTTGGGCTGTGTGTGGTGACAGTGCTTCAGCAAATCAAGTGGACACACTGCTGCCATATCTGTTTCTCTTGGCAAATGCTGACAGCATTCTGCATGCTGTCACAACTGTGCTATGCTGTTTGTGATCTTCATTATGCAGACTGTGTATGTGCAGGGATGCACCATGGTAATCTGCATAGCTAACATTAGAGAGGCTCTTCTTGAAAGGTAATAAATTACAGATGGTGTGGTCTCTATAGATTTATTGTGGAATGTCCAGTGCATTTGCTGTCTCTTTCACTCAGGGACTGCTATTGCAGAGAAATAATATGGACTGAAACTTTAGCACTGACGTGCTGGAGAAATGAAAGTTGCTTAAACTCAGCACCATGGGAGAAGGAGCAGCATGGACGGAGAGAGGAAGGGTGCAGGTCCTGATAGGGCTCTGCACCTCCTTCCCCAGCCTCCTGTGTGACCAGACCACCTGGGGAAGGGGGTCTGAAACCTTGCTGGCACCAAGAAGCAGCGATGGGCTGCTGCTGTCCAGGCCCTTCCTGCACCAGTGGTCCTGCCATGTCCACAGCCTTCACACCTGGGGCTGGCAGGAGGCACTGGCCAACAAACTGTTGTCCTGGAAGGGCAAGTGCTGAGAATGGCAAATGTCCATGCTCCTTCTGTGGGTGTGAGAGGCCTGGCAGGCCAGCAAAGCAGCTGGGTCATTGCTGCTGCACAGTGACACTTTGGGGCAGCACAGCTACTGGGGTGAAGGAGACCTGGCACACACAGATCAGCCTGTCCTGCTGAGGAGTGTCTGTCCTTGCTTCTGTGACAGCTCTCATTAAAAATCAGAAACGTTCTCACAGACCCCATCACAGTCTGCACCATCCTTGTGCCATCTCTCAGCTCCTCTGGTGTCTTTGGGAGGACGCTGCTCTAGGTCAAGCTGCATTGGAGAGGCAGAGGGGGATGACAGAATGGGCATTGTGTGGCAGAGGCTGTCATTGCCAAGGGGTTGAGGGAGTGTAGAGGGACAGTGAATAAGAGTGATGAGAGATTATTGTTTTAAAACCAAAGAAATGAAATGGCACACAATTGTGCTAACACAGAGTTGAGGTTGCCCAGTGGCTAAACTTACACCTTTGAGATTCAAGACGAGGAATTCTGGCGCCAATTATCCCTTGCTCTTCCAAGGTAACACAGGGGAGGACAGGGATATGCAGAAGTTACTTAGCAGTATTGATCTCTATCTAGCCAGAGATTTAGTGGTAGATTTACATGTGAGTCTCAGCTGTTTAACACAGACCCCCACTTTATTAACAAACAGAACAAAACCAGAAACTTGCCAGCCTGAAGCTCAGTTAACCTAGATCTGAAGTTACCAGCAAACCACTGGTCTGTCCTGTTCTGGAACATCCAGTTCAGGTAAGCACGAGGATGTGGAAGCCATGGGAAAAAGTTTATGTGAGTCGGAGTGAGAAAATACATGGTTCACACAGGGTCCAGTGCAGGCTTGGCTGCACCACAGGAGCTGGCAAAAGCCACTGGGCATTGTCTGCCTGCCTCCTCACTGCCTTCACCACCCTAAGAATAGCTGACAAGCTGAGAAGGTCTGTTCCCACAGTGAGGGGTATCCTGGCCTCTTCTAAACCTGGGATGGTCAGCTGAGGGGCAATGTGGGGATGTTACCCTGCACATATAAACTAATTGCTGAAAGCAACCCCATGGGTATAGGCATAGTGTTTGAGAACTTATGGTAAGGTGATAGGGTTTGTTTTCATGGGCAAACCTCAGCCTTTCTGTGACAAGCAGAGGTTTTGTTCGTTGCAGCTCATGTAGCTTACGTTTGCTTTATCAGGAAAGCACGCATTCTGCACAGGTGCTGAGTGAGACTTCCAGTGTTATGGACCTTTGCATAGAAAGGGCAGAGATAGGACGGCTTTGCTGAGCTTTTCTGTCTGGGTTTCAGAGCATGAATTGTGTCCCTCTTTATATCTTTCTTTTCCTCTTGGCTTTTGGACACTAGGCTTTGCTCTTCAGGCCATGCTGAGAAGTCAGCACTAAAAGATTTTGTCAGCAAATACCAGGGGCACTCCGAATGCTGTTTATCTGCAAAGATTTATGTCGGGACAATCAAATGCTGTCTTGCCCTCTGTGTTAGTGTATGGAATGATAAATGTTATCAGGACGTAGTTTTAAAAGCTTTGCAGACATTTCTTATCTGCACCAACAAAAGGATGTGATGCCTCATGTCTGCATACCTGTGAAATATAAGCTCTGGAAAACGAGTGGAAATGTAATAATCACTTATATTTAGGTAGAGTCTTTAATTTCAACAAGTCTGAGATTGTTTCACCAAGGCTATAGGTCAGGCTGCTTGTCTGTGGAACACTGCAGGGCATAGAGGCCTCTGGCATAGCGAGGAACAGAGAAATCATACAGAGCTAAGCAAGGATGAAGGCATTACAGTGGGATGCAGTTTTACTGTATAAATAGTATTTACTTAAGAGATTGGAAAGTGATTCTTCATGCTTCCAGTTAGCATCCTGCAACCATGGCTGAGCTCGTCCATTAACATTTCAAATGTAGTTTCACAGCACATGGGCCCTCAGCAGCAAACATGGTTTAAAAAGTTCTCCCTTGGCTGTTCATTCATGCACCAGGGTTTGAATGTTGCTCTCCCTTGTATCCGTTATTTGTGTTTATGGGATCTGCAGTTCAAACTGAACAGATCCCAATGAAAATTAATGTTCTCAGTTTTTGACTCTGATAAAATGACTGGTCTGGTTCACAGCATGGCTCTGCAAACACTTGGCTGAACTGAAGCTTGCAAAACAAAGTAGGAATGAGCAAAAAAGGGTAGAAAAAAGTGGCAAGAATTCCTTCAGTCAGTTTTGGTAACAGCTTTGTGACACTGGGCTCTGCGTTCAAGTGAGATGACACATGAGGAACATACCAACAGTGGATTTTGATCACACTTTGTATGTGTGACAAATACAGTTGAGTTTTGTCCAGTGCAGCTCATCCAAGTTACCTTTGCTCTAACAGAAAACTCTTCAGCACAAGTGCTGAGTGTGACTTCCAGCATCAATGGGGCATTGCAGAGGGGCAAAGATGGGATGGCTTTGCTGTGTACTGGTGTAAGAACAGCATTAGTGGATAAAATGCAGTATTGTGTACCTAATGCTCTAAAGTTTCTCCCTCTAGAAGTCAAATGCAAAGAGGCCTTTATTTATTACATCTTCTCATTCCCTCAGTTGTGATGCTTAAAGTAAATTACTGTATGCCACTACAACTAGCGACCACAGAAGAGTGTTGGGATTGCAGCTCTGTATTTTGATGCTATCTCAAGTAACCAGCCCAATGTTCAATATTTAATTAAAAACAGAAAACTTGATACAACTAAAAGACAGGGATCCAAAGCTGTAGGAATGGTGGCCTGCCTGATACTTCTAACATACTAATTGACAAATCTTGCTTTACAGCGGCATCTGGGACCAGTCTTTATATGTCCTTTATCTCTTTAATTCCTTCTGCATGGAACAAAACAAATTGTAAATGAAAAACACTGGCTTATTGTATTCATCTAAGGACATGCTAATTGGAAATGATTGCTTCATACTGGGCTGGATTCAAAAATATGTACATCTCTCTTTCTCTCTTTTACACATAAATCCATTAAATACTTGTGTTGAAACAGGAATTACGAGGTCAGAGGGAAGTGAGATAAGTAAACCAGAGACAGGCACTTAAGAGGTATCCATACAACGGGCAAAATCCCTGTGCCAGCTCCCCGATCTTTTGGCACAGATGTGATTGGCAGAATCTACGTTTTCATTACAAGCAAAACAAAACAAAACAAATTTTTTGAGCCTTTAGGTCCACCAAGATAATTTGAAAAACATGGACAAGAAATGACTTTTTAAATCAAATCTTGCATTTTCTTAAGCACACTTCAAGCTAGTACAGAAGAAGTGTGGTGTGGCGTTAGGTTAAGATTTGGTGGAAGAATTGCTTGTACTTTCTTCAAGCAGTTCAGTTTCTTTCTCACAAATGAACTTGTGGGAGAGCAAAAGGAGACCTATGAGAAACCTTAGTAAGGAGATTCTTTTTAAAAATCTCATTATTTTTAATAATTATATGGTATTTTGGACTAAAATGTAAAGGGATTTTGTTCAGGTTCCATCACCTGAAAACTGTAGTAAAAAACCTTCAGATTACTTCAGAGTTGTTTTTTTTTTCTGGTGGGGAGGGTTGATGCCAGGTGAAACATGGAGTCTTGGGTGACAGTTTAGTGTGAAGTGTCCCTGCCCATGGCAGGGGGTTGGAACTAGGTGATACTAAGGTCCTTTCCAGCCCTATTCTATGATCCTATGTTTGTTGCATGCTAGTTGTGCCAATTTGAAGAATTAAAGTAAAACAAAAGACTAGTTAATGTTAAACAAACCAGAGTACTACATCAGAGATTGCATAGGGCCCGTGTGTTATAAGAGCAGATGCTTTTCCAGTTAGGAATGCTATGCACACAAACAGAGTATAAAGTCCCATACACAACACCAGATCAAAGAATAGTGGTAACTCTATGTTTCACTTGCAAACTGTTTCTGACAGATCACAGATGCACAGCAATAAGCTCCTTCGTGGCTAAATTGCCAGTTATTGAACAGTGGCCAAGAGCAAAAAGTGGGTCATAACAACTTTTCTTTCCTAAGCCAGAATTACATGGTTTTATGTTTATCGCCACCATTATTATATTGCCATTTACATCCTAGATCACCTACTCCGCATTGGAAGGGCATGAAATTTGGCCAGCGTTATGTTGAGCCCTGGGTTTAGAGCTTACCAGGTTTTCACAACTTCTCAACTGGCATTAAAAGCAACAAAAAGTGAAGTTTTGACTTGCAGTGGGCTCCACCTCCAGGTCTTCTGTTCTCCCACAACTGTTAGCAAGCATTTGGAGCTGCACTGTTGTGTTTGGCATAAAACCTTTTTGGGTTTCTTTGTTTATTGTCATTTTCAGATATTGGATGAAGTGTCAATGGGTTTGCATCCAGGACAACTGTGTCAACTTTTACGGATAGTCCAACCTCACAACTTAAGGGGAGAAAGGCAGAATAAGGAGAGAAAGGCAGGTGAAGTAAAAACCTGACTCTGCACTCTTCCTGTGCTGGGCTGTTTGTCAGTGATTTACACATAGAAGAGAGTAGCCCTGTGAGTCAGCATCCAATTGATCCGTGTCTGTCTGAGATGGGAATGCTGAGCTGACTGATTGCTTGAACAAGATTCACAAAACTTGATTTGCTAGAAGAAAATTGGTGACTTTTCAAAACAACCAATAATTACATGCTTTTGGTGAAAGCAAAATCATTCCTTCCTACTATTAAACCTGGTAGCACACTCACTCTGAGCTATTCCTTCTTCACCCCTTTGAAGAAAGTTTTCTTGGTTGAATGAGACAAGTAGCTACAGGCTGTTGGATGCTGCCATTGAGCCCTACCTGCCTTTGAGGTCATGGGCTGGCTGGTCTTGCAGCTGATTATCAGTCCTTTCTTTCTGAAACCAGTAGTTGTGGTGGTGGAAAGAGGAACATGGTGGTTGTGCACGAGGAGCAGATCTTTGGAGTAAGATGCTACTGTTTCCAGCCTGTGGTGTTTCAGAGCAGACCTGCTGCTGATGGCGCTCCAGAAGGAGGACAGTGTTCTGTGTGTCAGCCCTGTCTGATGTAACTGAGCTGGTGCAATCACAGAACTGCTCTGAAATGGTCTTGGGAGAATGGTTTTCTGTTCTCATCTGCCTGCCGTGGGAATGTACCCTTTCAGCCATGACTGCAGGACTATACTTTTCCCTTTCTTGTTTCTGCCCTGTGTCAAGAATGTTTTATGTGCTGACAAAATTGATTTTAATGCAGGGGAAGTGGCTTTAAGAAATGGTTGCAAGCTTAATTTAGGCTTGAACCCCCTGATCTGATTCACTGTGCTTTGCAGTGTGACATCTTAGCTGGTTTGCAGGGAAGGACAGTCTGGGGGGAGAAGATAATTTTACCCAATGCTCATAGAGGTTCTCCTCAATTGGCCAAATCTTTTCTGTGCCCTGATAAAGGGTCACCTCCTATTTGCATTGACATTGTTTGGTGCATGTGTGGCTTTTAAGATTGAGTGCACAAATGTGTCTGTGGTAACCTGCTGGCGTGACCCTTTGTGGCTGAGTATGTCCTCTGTGGTGGTGTTGTGCCAAGGCATGCTTTAGCTCAGAGGTCCTGTGGGTTGAACTCTTAGTTTAAGAGCTGTGATTTTGTCATGGTAAGTTTTGAGGAACAATCATGTGTTAGTTATGGTAAAAGAAGTCAATGGAGAACCAAACAAAATAACAAAAATGTGGGTGTGTTTTGTGCTGCCCAACGGGCTATTTAAGTTCACGGACTTGGTTGATCCTAGGCAGAACTAGGTTCACACGTCAAACTCAGTAACATGTTATTCATTGTGAATGGGATTCAGAGGCAGAAGGAGCATCCTGTACCCTTTTAATCATTTCTTTCACCCCCATCCTGTGCTTTAATTCTAAAATCCTTTCTGTTAAGCAAGCACAAGCTGCCACTCAGTGAGCACAAGCTGCTCAGCTTTCCTGTTTTGTTTTGCTTTCCTGTGCTGCTCTATTTATCTCGGTGACCCCACAGTGCAAGCAGAATGGTGACTGCAGTTGACTCTGTAGAGACTTGACTGTTCCATTTGCTTAGCTGATATCATTAGGTTTTATCTCCTCAGACCCTGTCTTTCCCTGCCTTCCAACCCAACCAGGCTTTGGTCTTGCCTTCCCAGAGGCCATCATTCTCTTCTTTGTCCTTCCAAACCTCACCGTCTCTGCCAAATTGAGTCCAAATTTTGTCCTACCACCACCTATTCAGTTGGGAGGTGCCACAGAATTTACAAGGACATCTCCTTGGCCTGGTTGTCTGTTAGGCCTTTTAAGCCTTATCTCCTCAGGAGCTCTCCTAATTTTATTGTTCTCTAGGCTCTCCCAATGGTCACAAGGAGGAAAGTGGCAGCAGCACATCCCAGCTGTCTTAGACTGTTGTCACCTTCTGGAAGGCCATTTTGCCTCAGTTTAGGAGGGTGTCAGGGACTGAGACAACTGCCTGTTTCTTGTCTAAATGTGGGTGAAAGGCAGCCCACCAGAACTGCTGGTTAGCATGACTTGAGGAGACTGTGATCTTTAAAACGTTAAAGCTGTCTCCCACCAACAGTAGGTAAGAAAACAGTACAACAGGCACCTCCTCTTACAACAGGTGACAGTGGCCAGCACCAAGTGCTTCTCAACAGGAATGAAAATGGGAGTAGGCAGATGTGATCACATAGCACTCATCTAAACTCTGGGTGGAAAACCCAGGAGGAGCCTTAATATCCTTCCCATACAGTTTGCTTGAACATTGACAGTCTTGCTGCACATGCATAGGTCCAAAAGTTTTCTAAGATGCATTTTGTCTCTACACAAGTTCCCCACAGCAGCAAACTCTGAAATCTCCCACGTCCTGTGAATAAATATTCCCTTTGGCTGGTTTTAAATTTGCCATCTTTTAAATCAGTTGCATACCCTTTCATTCTTCCTGCGCCAGACAGAAGAAAAGATCCTATTACATTTTTTCTTAGACCTTTCAAGAAGTCACTTTTTCTCTTATTTTTAAACCAATGATCCAGCATTTTCCAAGTAATTGTTTTCATCTACCCTGCTGCATTTGGCTAGAGAAGCCTCTGAGAAGTTAACCCTGCACTTCAAGGGTACAGAAACCCTTAGGCTGACCCTCAGTGAGTTCTGGGTAGCACACTTACTTGCCTGGGCTAGTTGGAAAATGTCAGATTGATGAGGTGGAGCATTTGGCTTTATACAGCTACTGGCTCATGGTGAGGATTAGGAAAAGGCATTCTAATGGTGACGAGCCGTTCTGAACTATAGGAGTCCATGATGCTGGCTATGCTTTAATGGCAGGTAAGCTCGGTCACATAGCCAAAGTGGTTTTGAACACCTATAGGCCTCTTGATTCAGTGAGAGACAGCATTTGTGCTATTTTGAACCAGCCCTCTGTGTTACTCTGTTAGACTGCCAGCCAGTAGCTCAAGACTCAGCTTTTAAGGCAGCCTTCTATGAAGACTTTCTACTGAATGAAGCAATACAACTTCCCCAGCTGTTTAAGAGTTGTTCAATGTGCAGATGCATCAGTAGTTGTGTGTGTGGTCACACATAACAAAGGCTCTGTAACCTGTTACTCTCATTATTTAGAAGAAGCACAACTGTATGTGAAAAGCTGATGCTAGTGAGTGGTTTCACAGATAAATTTTTCAGGCCAGGAACATTTTGAGGACATTCAGCATAGAGAGAATGGTCCTGTTGACGTCATACCATGTAACTGGTGAGGTCATGTTTATATAAAAGTCACGAGAACAGGAAAGACTGGTAGGCCCACCACTCATGTCCCTTATATTTTCCTTGCATACGTTTTCCAACTGTTTGTTTCCAAATGTTTGCCTATTTGCTCTTTTGCTTCTCTGGAATTAGGATCTAATTAAAAAGGCACCAGCCTCCAAGATTAGATTTCAAGTTCTTATTTCATATGCTCACTTTTGGAAATGAGAAAAGAACACAGAAAGCTAGCAAGAAGGTACATGAGGGTTTTTTTGCTTCACACAAAACACTGATCTATGACTGGAGGGAAAGAAGGGCTGCATCTCTCCATCCCCAATGGATCCTAGCATTTCCGGGATTACAACCAATGGGAGAGGAGCTGGAGATGGCGGGACCCACAAAATCTCCCTCCTGATCCCGAGGGTAAAAAGTGACAAAGAAAGTGGAGCAGTGCTAGGCAGAGGCTTTCTTTACATGGCTGCCTGTGCTCAAGGCAAAGCATACCTGCTCCACCTCAGAGGATGGGGTCAGCTCTCATCTCCTTGGGTCTGTGGCATGTGTCTGCACTATGTTGTGCCCTCTGCATGACGCAGTATGGCACCACCCTTGCTGTGGCCTGTTCCACAGCTGGAAGCTCGCTAGCTCCCGAGTCTGAATTAATGAACTGTTGTAAAAGGCAGAAGTGAGCTCATGCCCCGTGCCCCGCATTGTTCAGGTTAGTGTAGATATGCCACAAAGAACCCCTTCCCGTTAGACTTCTCTTTGTAGAGCAGCATGGAAATTTGATGCATGTACTTTTTCTTTAGTTGCTGGCCACAATTCTTTGTGGTCAATCTGGAGAGAGTTTTACATTCAAAGAAGGGCTTTTGTGCTGAGAGCCTGTCTATCTTGTTCAATTGTATTGGTTGGTCTAATGAAAGATATTATTTCTCCTGGCAAACCTTTCCTCACTATCACTAAGATATGAGTTTGTTTGCATATGGAATGTTGAGGTTGTATTGGACATTTTTCTGTGGAAGGAGAAAACAGGGCTTTTAACAAATGACGGTAGCTTTTGGAAAAGTTCTAATCATTCATGAAATGCAAAAGTTTGTTCTCCTTTTCAAAGAACTCCTTGTGGTCACATAGATCACCATGAAATCAAAGCAAGTTTACTGCAGAACTCACCTCTTGCACAGAGAAAGAAACTGAGGGTCTTATTTTTGCTTTGTTATGAGGTGTCTGGAGAAGAAACATGAGAGGAATGGTGGGGATTTAGAAAGAACTGTTGTAGGTGAACTCAGAATTCCAGCCTTTATCCACAGAATATCCTTTGCTAAAGCAGACTGGAAGTGTTCATCAGAATTCCCTGTGAGTAGATAATGAGCCAGAATTTTGGAATGCAAAATCATCTGTGAGGGTCTGACGTGAAGGTAGAATTGGAATAAAACCAACAGAATCTTTCCTGTGTTTCAAAAGAGAGACATGGAAAGAAAGTGCTCTCCAGAAGACTCCCAAAGCAGACTAGCATAAGGGCAGTGAAAATTGGCCTTTCCTGTGCAGCTGCATGAAGAGACTGTTCTTGCCCATGAGTGCATACTCAGTGCAAGGATCTCAAGGTGCTTTAGAGAATTAAAACCCAATGAATCGAGGCTCAACACCAGCCAGACTCAAATGTATACCCTCATTTTGTAAATGATGAATGAGTCACAGAGAGGACAAGCATTTCAAGCCTTGCTTTAAGTTTGGGAATGCAGTTCTGTACGTACTCAAACTGGAGGTTGTGCATTGCCTATGCCCTTGAAATAACCTTCTACATCTGCACCTGGAAGTTGTTCTCCATCCACAAAACCCAGTGGGGATATTTAAAGCCAATTCACAGGTGTCTGAAATTTTACATATAGAGGTGTGAGACTATTTAAAACATATGTGCAGGTGTTTACACTGCAAAGTGCAGGAGCAAGTCTGTGCACATCCAATTTAGGTTTCATGCTAAAAGACGGGGCTACCTTAAAGGAAGTCTAGGAACAGGTGGCAAGGTTGGCATGTTCCTAACTATATCAGAAAGGAGATAAACCATGCCATAAAGAGCTCATTCTTATACTATATAAAGTAAATGCGGGTTGCTTGTTTGATTTTTTGGTGTTTTTTTTTTTTTCACACTTCTGTGAGAATATTTGGACTCTTCATAAGGGACTGTAGTGATAGGACAAGGGGTAACAGGTTCAAACTTAAACAGGGGAAATTTAGATTGGATCTGAGGAAGAAATTCTTTACTGTAAGG
>JASSUY010030655.1:0-14817 GCA_032466535.1 Forpus xanthops | reverse complement strand
AGTGTCAAACGCTTTGCACAAGTCCAGGTAGATGATATCAACTGCTCTACCCCTGTCCATCAGTTCTGTAGCCCCATAATAGAAGGCCACCAGATTGGTCAGGCATGATTTCCCCCTAGTGAAGCCATGCTGGCTGTTGCCAAGGACCTTGTTTTTCATGTGCCTCTGCATGCCTTCCAGGACAATCTTCTGATGTCTCACATGGAGAACTAGAATATTATGCAAGATACAGAAAATTGAATTAACTTTACAGGTGTGGAAAAAAAGTCCCAATTTGTTACTTTGGGTCATAATTTTTTCTGTAGTTGCTAGTATTACTGCTGCTTGGTAGCAGTAGATTTTATAGCCAGTAGTAGCTGTGACTTCAGGAGTGGGATTTAGCCTACAGTTTGTAGATTTGTCAGGGTGAGAGAAGAAGATGGACAGAGCTTGGGCATTAAACTACTGATGCTCATGCTAATTTTCCATTTTAGTGGGTCTAGCACTAGAATGTTTTGGATTTTTTTACATATGATATTTCTGGCAC
Organism: Forpus xanthops; assembly: GCA_032466535.1. Lineage (NCBI taxonomy): Eukaryota > Metazoa > Chordata > Aves > Psittaciformes > Psittacidae > Forpus > Forpus xanthops. The sequence goes on along the minus strand of JASSUY010030655.1, from coordinate 14,291 downwards.
CTCAAAGGTCAAGTGAGATTAGCAAATTTTTTGGGGATAAACTGCTGATGTTAGAAGATTTGTATATTTGAGTTGAACTAGGAAGATTTTAGCATAACACTGTCAACAGGCTTTCCAGTTGCATCTAGTCAGATTTGTATATTTTGAAAGCATTTTGAAACCAGCACTTAAATATTTAAGTCACTTCAGAATTGAAGAGCAAAACAGGCATTTGCTTTTGTCAAACCATAGCAGAAGAAAAGGTTACCAGGAAGTCAGTTCATACTAAGGTATGGTATTTCTGTTTAAACATCTTTTCATGAGTTATACAAAAGAAAAAAAATTGGGAAAATGTTAAAAAAATATGTGTGGCTAACTGCCTGCACTTTTAAGTCCTCTCTTGTGTGACCTGTTTTCCTTCTCGGTCATGATTTCTGCTTGCTTAATTGAAATAGCTTGCAGTAATGGGTATAGGCTTTAAAAAAAAGTCTGGTTTTGCTTTGCCGGCCAAATAAAGGTGAAGTTTCATAAGCAATAAAAGGCCTTGATTGTAAAGAAAAAAAAATACTTGTGATAGTGGGGCTGTCTGTGCAAGCAGATCATCCTTCACCAAATGGATCTGAGCTGCCAACTCATAAAATGTGATTTCATTTGGGGTGTGTTCATTTTGTCCCATATGTAAATTACTTTATGATCTTTTGGAAACGTAAATGGAACGTAAATGGAAATGAACAGGGGAGGGAAGGTGATATGAGGTGGAAGGGGATAGAGTGAAATAATGCACTGTTAGATGGTTGTAACTGTTCAGAAAATAATTCTGCTTTAAACCTGTCTCAGAGAAACCAGGCTTTGCAAAATCTTTTGTGCCATTCAAAGTTGCATGCTGCTTGAAACTTTATGGGATCTTATCTGTGGGAAATCACATGGGAAAAGATGTGTCTGTGTTTGGACTTGGTAATGACCCCCAAGCCTACTGTTGCTCTTTCTTTGTAAAGTGAGTCACATTCCTTTCAGGTTGAAAATAAAATACGGCAATTTACACTGTATATAAATATTTTCATGCTTGCATATCTTAGAAGTATTGTGAAGATTCCTTGGCTGCAGTAGCCAGCACCCATACCCACAGCCATATTAAAGTAAATGTCAAATTAGAGCCATATTAAATTAAATGGAGAGTACGAGAGACTTTTGGAGGAATTGCCTTAATTTATCTCCTTCCCCCCCCACCTTCTGCATTAGCAGGCTACAGCAGTGAGAACATGTCATTACAAGATTCTTTCCTTTCTGTTCACCTTCTCTGATGGAAGACCCCACCAAGTAGGTGCTATTAGGATCCTTCTTAGCATCAAGAATTTGAACTCCATGTTTTGAGGGCCTTTTAAAATGCAAATCATACCATTACATGTTCATAGGCATACTTCCAACCCATGGATGTGTGGTAGGTTCTCTAGGAAGGTACAGTCAAAATTATTGCTTTCACTGTTAGCCCAGTGACAGATGAGGATTTCATCTCTCTTAATTAAAACTTAATGCTTAACAGAGGGTATAGCTCATCTGGCAGCATCTGTGAGATCTAGAGAATAGATTTATATTTTTTTTTTGTGATATTATCATTAAAATAAGTAGGAACCAAAGCACTAAACCATGTCACTAAATGCTACTTTCTGTCAAGAAAGTTAACCTAGGAAATAAAAAAATCTATATTATGGGGTACTTACTATATATATGTATATATATATATTTTTATATATTTGCATATGCCACAGACTGAATCCTCTTCCCCTCAAGACATTGATAATAGCCTTAATGTATTTACACTTAAATGACAACTTTGTCATTTCTGGTAGCTCAAAAATGAGTCTCAACCTGATAAATTGCTAGCTGATATAGTAAGTCTGAATATAACATTGCTGCAGCATCACCTTTTCCATGTACTTCTCTGAAAATGTTGCTGTCTCCTTTCTGAATAATAACAGGCTCATGTTGAATATGAGAGTATCACCCCACTTAAAGGCTTTATGTAAGGAAATCAAATGCATACAATAAGTGGATCTAAGAGGTGGAAATAATAATTTTATAAAGGCTTATTTTTATATTTATGCCATGCAATGGTAAAAGTTACAATCAGCTGTGATACTCAAATTTGATTTTTAATTTTGAAGGAAGGCTGAACTGTTTGTAGATTTTGCTGTTTTGCTTGCAGAGTAAGTTCCTCCTAGAGAACAGGTTGGATGTAAAGTATTTTGTAATTTGAATGTATTCTGCAAAGCTGGCAGCCATATATTTATGTTTGCATAGTCAGTGTAATGCTGCTAAAAGTTTGGAATGAAATAGTAGATATTTTTGGCACTGGGATCTAAGGATGGAAATGCCATTTGCTACATAAAAGCAGAAGGTTGTAAATTACTTTAGTACTAACTAGACTAAACACCCGTAGTTCCTTTCTTAAGAAATACATTACTGAACTCCATCTAAATTATTTGCCAGTTCTGTTTGAGGTGACAGGCCAATATTAATAGTTTTCATAATCCTTCAGACATGAAGAGCAGTAAAACAAATCTGTTACTATAGACACTTTTTTTTTAAGTACTTTCATTGCTAAAGCTAGAAGTAGGCTGGGAAAGTTCATAACAGTATGATAAAACTTTGTGTGCCCTAGAGAGCCAGGCTGTCCTCAAGAAGGAGTGCCTGGCAATATTGTCAGTCATTTTTGAGACTGAAGAAGATCAGATCCATCTCAGAGATTCTGAGTATGCTTTGTGCAAAACAGATCACATCTATCTGACCTGCTATTTTTGCTTTCTAAAGGTTGGTACCTTCCTCTGTTTACAGATTTGTATGGTCATCACCAGTAGTTTGTCTCTTTAATTCCCTTTTGCACTTGAACTTTGTGTTTAAACCCTCAGAAACCAGTCAGAGGTTATGCTTTTGTTAGGGTGATATTTTGTGTTACATGATCATTTAACTTTTCCTAAATTGGTGAAATAACTTAAACCACCAACTTTTCCAGCAGCTTTGAACAGCCTACTTGTTTGAGTATGTTTGGGTCAGGAAATGTTCATGCCTCAAAGTAGCAGCCGAGCTCTGCAGCAGTGTCTGAAGCGGGATGTCTGTGAAGGTTGAGTTGCAGTGGCCATCTACTCACTGTATTAAGGTAGTGCTTTTGGCTTTGTTTTACATGAGCACTGTATGCTGTGAATTGTCATAGCTTAAAGGCAAATATGTTTGCTGCTAAAGCTACCCACGTGATAGTTATCAGTGTCCACTTTCAAGGTGGTAAAGCAAACTGGGGGTAGTTTTTTGATGGCTGTCCTACCTTCACAAATAAAACTGTTTAATTCTTTGAACTGTTGCATTTGTTTCTATCTTATTATTTGTGGTTTGCTATGAGGATCATTCAACTTTACTCATAAGGAATGCGGTGAACTGCAGAATTGATGAACTGTGTCCAAAATATGTTGATATGCAAATACTATCAAACTCTTCTTAGAAGTTTTAATATATGGAAAATATTATTTTTTTTTATTTCTTTTTATAAACTTATGGTGATGTATTTATTAAACATTTAGGTAAAATTAATTCCTTAAATTAGGATAGGCAACTTTTTTCCCAGAATTGGTGACATGCAGTGCACTAAGGGAGATGCATATAGATTTTTTGCCAAAAATTCTCATTTTCTGTTCCTTCTGTACTGTAAAGTCGGGATCCAGAATCTTGGTTACTGTAATCCGTTGGTACTCATTTCTACGAAACACTTCATAGGAACATGATATTTGGAAAAAAAAAAAAACCAAAAAACAAACAAACCAAAACATTATGATTGGAATATGATGTAGTTTACAACCACTAATTAAACCAGTCTTCATGGGTTTAGAATCCTCCTGCACAAGGGCCTCCTGGGGAGAGCTTTGTGTCATCTCGTCTCTGTGTTTTCCTTCACTAACATATTAAAGATAATAATAGTTTCTGTTTTATCACAGCTAATCTTTAATTAGATGGAGTAATTTTAGAACTGAAGCAGATGTCTCAGACTATAAATATGGGAGTAAAACTTAGTTTCTGTTAAAAGATGAAACAGATGAACAGTTGTAACTGTACTAGATTGTTTTATATAAACATCTTGTCATTAATGACAGTTGTCAAAGGAATATGTTGTGTTTAATAATTCACAAGGCCTAGTAAAGCAGATGGGGCCAATTGAGTGAAAACTGTTAAGCTGAGTGCATATATTTCTGGAATCGGGCGAGTTATTTTCCTGGTGAATGTAGTGAACACAGATAATATAAATCTTTTTTATCTAAGAATCAATTGTGCAAAGACAACTTGACACACATCTGGGGGAGGAACTGCTCAACTACCAGAAGTGCTTTTGCTTTTCTTCCTGGCTAAATACCAAATACTCTAAGCATATGGAATAATTTACCAGAAAATACATAATTACCAAATAGATCTGTCTTTGCCACCTTGAACATTATTTCTTGTGGCACACTAAATGAAACCTCCTGTTTGGATTTAATTTCATTTGATCTTTGGCTGTATTGGCAGAATTTTTTTTTTTTTAATTGTAAAGAAAAATGGCACCATTAAAATATGCTTTGGTTTGTGCTTACTCTCATACAAATCTGAATATGCTTGATAAAGGCATGGTTCAAACTTCTAACTGAAATTTTGAGGCAAAGAAATGAAAGTACATTTATCTTAGTAAGAACCTGGACAATCTATGTAACTGTAAAAACAAGCTTAACATCATGCAGGTGTTCACAAGCAAATGTATACACATTATTACAATCATTGTGAATAAACTTGACATCAGATTTTGGCTCTTAGCTTGCTTCTGATTTTCTTTTCTATATGGAGGCCAAAATCAGTGAATGCTAATTCTCCACTGCAGTGCCCACTCCGTGAGCAGATATCCTTACCAATGTTGTAGCTTTACCTATGAATATGACTTAACCTAAGAAACCTGTTGCCAGGATTAATTCAGTATGCTCCCTATTAAATGATTTTGCTTAATGAAATTGATTGAAAGTTCTTTCAGAACTGGTTTTCTGAACTAGGCTATGCATTTCATATGAAGCAGCCATTCCGCAGGAGAGCAGAATGGCTCATTCAGCAGTGACTGGATCAGGATCTGATCTTGGCCCTTTGTGGTTAGTGCGCTGGCTGGGGATCTGTTTTCTAATTACAAGTTTCAGGCTTGGGGAGCTTCTATCATGGAGAGTTAAAAAAAAACCCAAAAAACAGCAAAAATACTCAGCAGGAAGAGTAGGTATTATTTGTACCCTCATCTTTAAGACTTACTGAAGACTGCAGTGGAAGAAAGCGTTGGGAACCACCTGTAAGCGGAGGGGGGAATGAAACCTGGATTCAGCATACCTTCCTACTGTGAAAATGAGCTATGTAACTTTCTCCAGCCATACAGAAGAATCTGGCTGCCAGCTGTCAGAAGAACCTGGATTTATGCCATATGGGGGAGAGTCAGGAGAACACCTAGTTTCTGAATTGTGCTTGAGGTCAGGGTGAAATGGGTACCAAGCCATTCTTTCCCATCTAGAGGAAAGTATAGCAGCTATACATGTTGGGGCTTATAGTGAAACTTAAGAAACTAAAGTACACATGGCATTTAGATACGAGATTTCTAAATAGCTTATTTGGTATAGAACCCCAAATTTTATGTACCAAGTCTGTTGTATGGATGTGTCCTTCTGGAGTTGTACAGTACTCTGGCATAGAGCCACATCAATCTCTTTTATAATTGTCCATGTAAAAACAGTATTTCCTATTATGTAACTGTTTTCATAAGTCTGGGAGCCAGACAACAGATGTTCAAACCACCTCCTAGAATGTTAAGAATGTTTTTTACTTTGGTAACTCCAGTTACTAAATATCGATTAGTAACATGATATAGATGACAAATATTTTCATGCAGTTACAGTTGTTTTTTGTATTGGCTTTTCTGGTGGGACTTGAATACAGTGGTGGAGAGGACTGTTCATTAAGTTGGACTACTTGCCTTTTGTTTATTCCTTCCAAAAATTTTGGTGAAGTTCCCTGGAGTAGTCTTGGAAATAGAATTGGATAGTGCTGTCTCATAACACATAGTTACTCAACTTATCAAATTCAGTTTAAAACAAAGGAGATTCTTTAGAAGATCTGTTTGTATAATCAAGTTAGGATGTTACGAATATCATTAGAACGTGCAGAGAAAGCCCAGAGAGTGTGTATCACAGATGAGGCTGAGTTTGTCTGGTTTAGTGTGGCAAACTAAAGTTAGGGTTTATGATTGCATTCTATGGACATACCAAGTAGAGTAACGCTGAGAAGGGAGAAGAGCTGTTGAGGTTAATGGGCAGCGTTATCACAGGAGGGCAGAGAAATAAGTTGGATGAGGTAAAACTTGCATTGAAGGTACCTAGTAGCCAAATAGGTCTTACTAGGATTTCAGAAAAGAGGAGGGACTAAGTATTCTCAAGTTTTAGTTTACTATTTACTTTGATGCTACAGCAGTCACCAACTGCAAATGTTGCTTTGTTCCATTTGAGATATTGCACCTTCCAGCCTAGCTTTTTACTGGTATTTCAGCTGCAGTGAAGGTTGAATGTGCTTCAGAAACATTTCATGAGGAAATGGCACTTACTTATGTACACCCTTTCAAATGTCAAAGCTTCTGTAGAAATAAGAATGCATGGAATTCCCGAACAAGAAAGGGATGTGTATGAAGAGTCAGTGAAATGGGTTGTTCTTTCCGCACATCTGGCAAAATCTCAAATTTTTCCACAGTTTTCCAGAAAATATACGTGAAAACAGATGGCAATCGCTTTTAAAGTGTGGCATAGTGATAAAAGATACTTCAGCAACAGATCATGGATACCATATCAGCTCTGTAGCCAAGTAGTATCACAACTCTAGGAATGTCCCTTGTCTTGTCAGGTTCTCAGGATAGGCTGTATTTCTAAATAGTTTGAAAACAAACACATGTACACACCCACCACAAACCCCTTTCCCAATACAAACAGAAAAACAAAAAACCCAAAAAGCTTCAAAATCCCCCAATCCCTCCCCTTCTCAATCAGGAAAAACTCAGTAAGTCCACACAAGTCTGATAGTTCTTCTAAGGCCTGATGCTGCAGCAAGAAACCGAAAACTTGTTACGTCTAAGGTGCTATTGCTCATCTTCAGGTTTTTTTTGTGGTCATCCTCCAGGGCAATTTTCTAAGGCAGGAGCTTGCTTTGTTTATGTGTGTCCTGGGTTCAGCAGTAGCAGTCATTTTTCTCCTTCTTAGTAGCTGGTGCAGTGCTGTGTTTTTGACTTTCAGCCTGGGAACCACACTGATAACACCAGTGTTTTTAGTTGTTGCTCAGTAGTGTTTAATCTGACCAAGGACTTTCCGAGTCTCATGCTCTGCCAGGGAGGAGGGGAGGCCGGGAGGAAGTAGATAAGACACCTGACCCAGACTGACCAAAGAGGTATTCTGTATCACAGCACTTCATGCCCACTATATAAACTGGGGGCAGTTACCAGGAAGGGCTAGATTGCTGCTCAGGCCAGACTGGGTATCGGTTGGCAGGTGGTGAGCAGTTGTATTGTCTTCCCTCATTATTTCCCTTATCATTATTATTATTGGTGGTAGCAGCAGTGGTTTTGTGTTATACCTTTGTTATTGGACTGTTCTTATCTCAACCCATGGGAGTTACATTCTTTTGATTCTCCTCCCCATCCATCTGGGAGCAGAGGACGAAGGAGGGGTGTGAGTGAGCGACTGCGTGGTTCTGAGTTATGGCTGGGCTTAAACCATGACAATGTTTATCAAAGGATCACTTAAGTGGTAATGCTTCATGAATACTGTTTAGGTATCTGTCTTGATTTTTGGGCAGCTCATTAACAGTTGAAAGGCTTTCTCATTGTTTGGATATGTAGTTCTGCTGTCTTAAAATGCTGCCGTGACTGAAGCTGTGGGTAAAGACACTTGTCAGTTTTGGAGACTGTTGCAGTTAAAACATCATCCTTTTAGGATACTTAACCATGAAGTTAGTGATTTTTCTCCAAAAATAACAATGGAAACACAGTGTCTTGTCCAAATTCTGGCTTAGGAAATTGCTATACCTATAGCCCATCACAAATAACCTGATTAGGTAAGACCTAATTCCTTGTCCTGGTTACCTGCTGTTACTTATTCAGCTCTCTATAGGAGAATGAGGTTAAGGTTCCTTTCCTGTAAGAGGCTTTCTGCTGTATAAAAATCATACCACGCGGGGCAGGAGATTTTTCACAGAGGCTTTCCTGTATTGCAGGTGCTAGAAAGAAGGGGTTTGTGGTTTTCTTCTTCCTGTTTAGTATTTGCCCATGTAGTAGCACACTTAGCAGAAGAGTGCCTTATTAGTACAACAAACTATTAAAATTAATCTCCTGGTTTTATTATAAAGTATTTCTAAGATTGAAATTGCGGTTCAGTAAATGCACAACTTTATATGTTGTAAACTGGCAAAGTAGCTGAATTTTTCATTTCTCCATGTGTGACTCTAAGACATTTTAAAGTTGCTGATATACCTTTGTGTTATTTTTTTCTATAGGTAGGCCATTTAATAATTCTTTAAATGACAAAATTGACAAACCTGAATTAAAATTATCTTGTATAGAATATGCATATTCAATGGCACGCTATGTTCAAGTGTAATGTATCAACAGCAGACTAAAGGGGAATTAAGGTATTAATCAAGTGATTTATCAACATAGGAGTCCAGAAGGGCTCTAAAACTATTTGAAAGGGATTTTTCCTGCTTTTTTTTTTGTTAATATGCCCTGGGTTCAGCAGTAGCAGTCATTTTTCTCCTTAGTAGCTGGTGCAGTGCTGTGTTTTTGACTTTCAGCCTGGGAGCAGCACTGATAACACCAATGTTTTTAGTTGTTGCTCAGTAGTGTTTAATCTGACCAAGGACTTTCTGAGTCTCATGCTCTGCCAGGGAGGAGGGGAGGCCATGAGGAAGTAGATAAGACACCTGACCCAAACTGGCCAAAGAGGTATTCCATACCACAGCACTTCATGCCCACTATATAAACTGCGGGCAGTTACCAGGAAGGGCTAGATTGCTGCTCAGGCCAGACTGGGTATCGGTTGGCAGGTGGTGAGCAGTTGTATTGTCTTCCCTCATTATTTCCCTTATCATTATTATTATTTGTGGTAGCAGCAGTAGTTTGTGTTATACCTTTGTTGTTGGACTGTTCTTGTCTCAGTCCATGGGAGTTACATTCTTTTGATTCTCCTCCCCATCCATCTGGGAGCCGGTGGGGGAGGAAGAGGGGAGGAGTGAGAGAGAAACTGTGGTTTTCTGAGTTACGGCTGGGCTTAAACCAGTGAACTCATTTAGGGTCTTATAAATAATCTTATGATCCAGAAATATGATTTCTGGGAAATTCATGACTCCCTTTGAGTCTTGGCCAGTGAGATTTGATTGAAGTTTAGGTGAAAAAAAAGGTGATACTCCTGCCAAGTTTTTGTCCCTCGTATGATTTATAACTCTGAACATTGGAAACGTATCCTTGCCATAGACCTGGAGACTGAGTAGCGCTGGTCTGCACTCAGAGGCATGTCAGTTTTGAAAGGGCAAACAACAGACTTCCTTATGCCAAAAATAGCTTTTGTACTACATTCTTTAAGAATAGCATTTGATCACAGATAAATGGAAAATAATATTTTACACTTTGAACCTTTTTTGTGTGGTGGGGTAAAACTAAGGTCATTTTAATACTAGATGGGTTTTCTTTTGTGAATTCAAAATATCACACATTAGAAAAGCTGTGGCACTTGGCATTAAAAAAAATGCTGTGTACTGTTTTAGTCCTCATCTATATTTATTTATGTTGATCGAAGAGAATAGTTTAGACTTCATCAGCAGTTCAAGTAAGGTGTACCACTTATGTGCTTTTCTGTCATTGAGGAAGTTGTGAATGCTCCATCACTGGTGGTGTTCAAGACCGGGTTGGACAGAACCGTGGGTGGCATGGTTTAGTGGGAGGTGTCCCTGCCCATGACAAGGGGGTTGGAACTAGATGATCTTAAGGTCTTTTCCAACCCCAACTATTCTATAGTTCTTTTTCTGAAGTGTAAGTACGTACAGTGGTCACTGGGGAAGTTCCAGTGCTGTACCTTGAGTAATTTCAGTCAGATGCTGACAAAATATTTACTGGTTTATTTTTGGTTTGTGAGTCTGTTTTCATCCATGGTCTGCAAAAGGTTCAAGTAGAACCTTAATCTAAGAAGTTATTTATCTTGATTTATATATTTAGTCTAGCAAACACACGTGGCTGTATTGTAGTTGGGTTCATGGCAAACCTTAAAGGTTCCTAATAGTTTCTGTAGAAATCTTTTGTATTAAAGCAGTTTTAACCTTCAGAATCATTCACTTCTAGAGATGAAAATGTCATTATTCTGTTTTCTTTCTAGCCTTAGCGTTTTGAGTCAAATCCTGCATTTCTTCCTACATTAAGGAAATCTGGTATACTTGAAAATCCTCACACCTAGGTGAACTTGTGCTCTCTCTGCTATGTTTGTATGGAAGCAGGAAATACATTTTTTACCCTTGTTCTCTTTTCCTTTTTTAATTCCCCCTGCCCAGTCTCTCATTTTAAAATGTACTCTGGTGAAAGTATTATTCCCACTTTCCTCCTCAGTCTCTTTTTCCCTTTTTCTTTTAATTCACCAGCCATAACCTGTTAATATTTCTTTCCGGGTATTCATGGTGGTATGCTTTTATCTGCTTGTGATAGCTGCTTCATAGAGTTTTCTTTCTCTTGAACCTTGAATAATTTCTTTGAGGTCAAATCAAGACCTCGAAGAATCACTACCAGTCTCCCATGGTGCATAGGTTCTTTCAACTGCTTTTCCTAAATATATAGGTATGTTTATGTCTCCACATTAGCTGAAAATATTCACATGAATTAAAGCACTGTGTTCTCTGAGTTTAAATGTTGCTTTTTACTAAATTTTTTAACCTCTGTTCTACTTTTATTCTGGAAATATTAAAACATAGGCAGCTTCTGCATGTGTTTTAGTGTTATCTTTCTTCTTTAAAAAAGCAATTGAAAGCATTTCCAATATTGTCATAATTTGTCACATTGTCATTCCCATGCTTAAGAGAAAAAAGTATTCCAAATGCAATTTCACCCTAATTTTGATTATATTTACAAAATCCAGTTATTTGACTTCCATGACTAGTTTTGTAAATGTTTTTTGCATATAGTGCTTCAGACTATATCAGAATAATGAGGCATTTTTAAAATAATGTGTTTATATGTTGTTTTTTTGTTAGTAAAAGAAATACACGTTGTTGTGTTTCCATCCATTCACAGTTTACTGTAATTTACAAGCTGTACTGTAAGTTGTATTGCAGCTTACAAGGAAGACTGCCCTTGAATTATTTCAGACATGTAAGAAAAATAAGTCTGATGCATATCACAACTTCTCAATGTAATTAATAGTTGGCAGAATAGTTGGAAGACAAGATAGTGCAATTAGAAAATGGAAATATGGAACTTATTAAAACTTGTCAATATTAGAGCCAAGATATGTCTACCATACATTGCTTTTTCTAATACTTTAGTGTAAATGCTCAGCTTTTAGTAGGATATAAATAAACAATATAAAGCTGTCTTGAACATTATTCGTAATTCATTAATGAAGGGAAAGGAAATGCAAAACTTAAGTATGCATTTTGTCTCCATATGCAGCATGTTTTTCCATGTACATGCAGCCTACACAGAAGTCAATCCTACCTCTTTGTGTAACATGACACTAAAACTTTACAGTTATAATAATTCAGAATTGCATTTAAATTCTCTTGTATCTGTAAGTACCGATCAATCCTTTACATATTTATTGATGAAACGTACAGTTTATGCTCTCTATTAGAAGTGTAACTATTTACAGAATATGCAGTCAATGCATGTTTTACTTTTCAAAAAAAAATCATTAATTGCATTTTTTTCTGTGTTACTAGCTTTTATAAACATTTTTTTCTTTTACAGCCTGGGTAATTACAGGTGCCGAATTTTTCATATCATCTTAAATAATGGAGGTAGCCAAGGCTGCATCTAGGTACATGGATATATGTAATTTTTTTCTCCTACTTCAAATGGATCCTTTGCCACTATAAACAGTTTAGTGTATAGTAATGATTTAGACAAGAGCTTTATATCAAACTCAGTTTTCTCAGTAGTGCCTTCCTTGTCTAGTTTTGGCTGGTGATCATGTTGAGAGTTAGCATTTGCTGCTGGAGTAAGACCACCCGCCTCATCAGAACTGTTGTTTTTTACAGTAATCTAGAACAGACTAGTTGAATACATAATTCTGCTGAAAAGGTTATGAAACATTCTACATTGGCTCTGACTGCAAACTTTGACCTGTTTGGTTGAATTGTGGGAACTGTGCCAAAATTTGATAGAAAGCAGTTCTGAGAAGCTCTTTAGGATTAAACTCCAGAACTGCATGGCTGATGTGCAAATGATATACTTGTGATATTAGGCAAGTCTTACTTCAATACAATTTTAGAATTTAATAGATCATTCACCTAAAAGTAAGAATCATCTCTAGTCTGTTTAAAGTAATTTGTTGCCTTTGAATATGATTTTAAAAGGCCTAGTTAAAATTTTATGTCTTGATACTCTTGGGTCAACTACCCTGGATCCTCAAAAACTTTTTGCTGTGCTTTTTCTTTGGGAAAGAAAAGATTAGAAAGTGAAAAAGTTCTAATTGCAGAGTATCTTCTATGATTTCAGAGAAGCTTTTCAGCCAGCAATTCCTGAATCAGTTTGTATTCAAAACTCTTTTAACACGTGACTGGTTTAGGTGAATAGTGAGATGGAAAGTCTGTTTAATCATACATTTCTTCACTCCTTTCATAATAATAAGCATTTGATGTGGGAATGATTAGGTTTCAGTGGATAATAATGCCTCCAGACTCCTCAGCTGCGTACCAGCAAATGTAGTTTATTTCCTTCATTTATGTCAGAAAAAATGCTTTATTCACTTAACACAGAAAAAATACCTTTATTTCTTTTCATGTTTATTTTGTTCTTTCTGATGCTTTGCAAAAATCCACTTCAGATTAAATAGTGTCAAGGTTTGGGGAAAACAGTGTAACAGAACTTGTGTTGGCTGAGTTGAGTATTGCCACTGTCCTGATATACTCTGCTAGGGATCTTAGTCTCTTGTTCTATGGGCCAGGCAATTGGCTGTTGCATGATACAGTAGTCACATGGAGGTTAAAGGCATTATTATTAGATTTCATTTTTACTGATACTCTTTTTGAATATTTTTACAAGTAATGTAGGTATGTCACTTCTTTCATGGAAAGGGTCACTGGAATGGTTTTTGGATGTCTCTGTATTACTTTAAGAAGTTTAACTGCCAGTAATATTTTCTTGAAGAGATATGAAGTTGACAACTCGAGTATTTGTGTGCTAAAGTAAGATTCTGTGTAAATGCTCATCAGAAAGTTGGCCGGATAGATGCTGATGTATACCTTATGCTGAATTCTCTGTGCCTCCAGTTGCTTTACTAACTTTACAACAATTAATGCAGGTAGTGTCCATTCAAGTATGTCAGTGAATGAAATGAAATGAAAGATGGCATTTTGGCAGTAGGTAGAATCAATTGCTTGGATTCCGGAATTCTGTTCCAGACCTAAAATAGTTGTAGATCAGACTTTTTTTTTTTTTTTTACCCCAGACAATACTGTTAAGTCTCTTAAAATACATTACGTCTCTGTACAAATCTCTTATCACCTGAATAAAACAGAAATAGAGATAAGAAGCTGGTAAACACTGATGTTACCACAATCTGATTTGTCCTTTTAGATACAATGTAAAACTGACTATCTATCTTTTACATTTCCTCTTCCGGGTGCTGAAACATTTCACAACAGTAAAAGAAGTGTGCCAGAAACTATAATGTTATTCTGTGTCTAGAAAAGCCTATTAAAGGTCGCTGTCTAGTTCTGTTGTCTTTGGGTTTTAGCTTTTACTTCAAACCAGGAAAGTCTGGGCAATGGAAATGCTACCTGTTGCTGGACATAAAATTAAGTGATAGCCATTAACCTACTTGGAAAGCTACTGTTTACAGTCTAGCTCTCTGTCATGGTTTAAGAACCATGCAGCCATTTTCTCACTCCCCACCTTCCTCCCCCTGCTCCCAGAGGAATGGGGAGGAGAATTGGAATAATGTAGCTCCCATGGATTGCGATAAGAACAGTCCAGTAACTAAGGTATAACACAAACCACTGCTGCTACCACCAATAATAATAATGATAAGGGAAAT
>JASSUY010030654.1:0-20740 GCA_032466535.1 Forpus xanthops | reverse complement strand
AAAAAAAAAAAAAAAAAAAAAAAAAAAAAAAAAGAAATTCACCAGGTGCAGATGGAAAAATTGGGAGCTTCTGTGTTTTTTTCCAGATCTTTCTCTAAATCAGAGTTAAGGAACAAGATAGTTTTTTTCCTTTTGCTTACCTTTCAGGTCTTGCTTATACACAGCTTCAAATGTTCTCCTTTATTACTTATGAATCCATATTATCTATTTATTTTTTTCCCCAGTGACTGTCTGCTTCTGATGAATGATGATTAAGATGAAATCTGTATGTCTGCCTATTCTCAGCAGAAGCAAGTTTGGTTGGAATTTTTTTTTAAATTTTTCTCTCCAACTAAAAATCTGCTTGGGACAATCAACACTACTGCACGCTTTCAAATTGAGATCAGGGAATTTACTCGTTAGTCCAAAATGCAACATTATTGTAACTTTAGAAAGAACTTTGTCTTCTTGATAGTACAATTCTGACACAAAGGTTTTTTTTTGTTTGTTTGTTTGTTTTTTTTGTTGTTCCTTTGTTGGTTTGTTTTTTGGTTTTTTTTTTTTTTTTTATCTCAAGCATCAGGAAGTTGCTGAAGATACTGCTATTTCATTCCTTGTTTTTCTTTTAAGTCGTTACCTGCTTCCTCAAATTCTTTGGTAGTAACAATCCTTTTTTGTTGCAGTGAAGTGACTCCAGTTTATATTAAAAAATAGAACAGCTAAAGCTCTGGCATGGGTGAGTAGTATCTGCCTGAAACCATGCTTGATTTGGAAGGTTTTGGCTACAGCGGCACAAATCCCTTGACACAACTTCAGACTGAAGGTCAATAGGGTACATTCAAGTTTCTTTGTGATAACAGAGCATGACTCAGTGATTAAAGATGTTGGGTGTCCTGACATCTCTGGAGCTCTGCTACAGAAAACAGTCATGGCCAGAAGCCTTTAAACCCACATACGTGTCTATGCGTTATTAATGTCATCCGTAGTGGCAAGTGCAATATATAGTTTAAAAAAATAATGCTCTATTTTTTTAAACTGGATTTATAAAGTCCAAATGTTTACTTAGAAGTTAAACATTTTGGTACTGGCGCCTCTAGGATACATTGGCAGTGGAAAAACTAACCTACACCAGATGGCAGAGGTTAAAGAAATACTATAAAATATGGCTTCTATTCATACAGTTCTCAGACAAACAGAACCCCAAGCAGAAAAAAAACTGTGAAAGTGGAAAACCTTTTCATTTGCTTACATTTCTCTTTGCTACTCGGCAAACCTGAGAGGTATTGTATCATCACGTATCAAGAAAGTAATATGCCAGATTGTTGTAACAGGTGGAATATGTTTGTTTGTAACACGTTGAATCTGAAATAAAGAAAGGACCAAAGTTACTAAAGGTTCTACAAAAACATTTACAAATTGTTAAGTACCTCGGTTTTGTACCTGCAAAGCTTACTGCATAAATGAGAATCTGAGACAATAGCTGCATTTTGCACAGAAAATATAAAAATTAAATTCTCTTTCACAGGTTCAATTAATTTGTCTAGGTGAACATGTAAGCTAAGGAGAGACTTTTACATTAGCATTTTTAGTTAACTATTTCATAAATATAAAAGATAATATTTTTATCTAGACTTCATCCTATTTTACCTAAATTATATCCTCTCTAAACTTCATCCTGAGTTTTTGCATTTATTTGCAAAGCCTCTTAAAATCACAACTGTTTTGTAACTTCAATGTACTGGACTTACACAGCATTTTATGAATCTATTGTTTTTACAATAGAAATGCATCCTGATAAAAGAAAGACTTTTTATATTCTTTTGTCACTTCAAAAAATCTGCTGTGAACCCAAATCTGTACAGCAAAATGTGTGATATGAACCAATTTTTTATCATATATATAGTCATGTGATGTTTAAAAAAAGAGAAAGGGGAAAAAAATGATGTGAACTTGGGTACAATGGACCATGCTGTCAAAAATATTCAGTTGTCAAAAATGCAGATGGCATAAAGGCACAGAAACAGATCAGTCGTTTGAGGTTTTTTTTTTTTAATAAGAGCTATTGTGTGGAGTGTTAAAATTTATTAGATGCCTAAAAATGTGCGTGGGTACCCAGGTAAGGTCTTCAATGATATCTAAATGTTTCTTGAAAATCCTCTTTATTTGAACAGTTAGGTACTTAATACCTTGAAAGACATAGTCCAATGTCCAAGATAGAAATAAATGTTCTTCCATAAAAGTTAAAAAGGTTAAAAAGGAAAACAGCAAGGTGTCTGAGGGGGGAAAAGCTCCCTGAAATCTTGTCCTTTTCCTTAAAAGAAAAAAAAAAAAAAAAAGGGGGGGGCATGGAAGTTGAAGCAAATTGAAAGCTCTGCACAATTAAAACAACATTACTGTGTAGCTTTTGAGAACACTCAGTAAAGATTTTATGTATTGGAAGATTCTAACACTACTAAGGGCATTTGAAAGAACAATTAAGATCAGTAACAGGCTACCTGGCCAGTCTCAAGAGTTCAGCTAGAGGCAGGCTCTGCTTTTACCTTCCTGTACTGTTCCCAAGAGACAGAGAAGAATCTTGAAATACAGAAAATGCTTACAACTACTACGGCTGTTTCCTCCTTCTGCCCACTCTATTTTTGCCCCCTTTGCCTGTACAAGTAGTAGCATTTTGGTGTGAATACAAAGCCCCTTTGCAATGGATAGAACCAGTGTTCATAATAAACTCATCTCTTATTGCTAGGCAACACTGAGCAATGTGAATTTGTCACTTCTGTTTGGTGCAACTTTCGATTTCACCTCCAACTGTAACAATATAGCCTGCTATATTTTAGATGCCACTGTGGTTGGATGCCATCCCAGGAAAGATGTGAACTACTACTGACAGGGAGTGAATGACTGGCAATGGGCATAAGCAGTTTTTTGATTCTTAAGCCTTGACATATAATTAATTGTTAGATTTATTCTTCTATGAAACTCATACTTCAGGATTCCTACTTACCAGCTGCCTTTTAGAAAACGTAAATGGAACATAAAAATTTCCAGTGAGGCAAAGTTTTGTTTTCCTGTTCACCTTTTTTCATGCAGTATTTGCCCTGTTCATATTTCTCTGTATTGGATGTCTTTTTGAGGTGTAAAATTCAGATCTTAAGTACGTTTGATCAAGAGTATATAATTATTTCTAAGGCATATCCAATTATTTGTTTGAATATGTTCCTTAGCTTAAGGAATTGAGGTTCAGATTCCAATAGATGCTGAGCAACTCTTATGAACTGCCGCATATCCTAGCATCCAACCACACCAGTTGTCAAGGAGGTCAGATTATTGCAGACTGAATACAGTAGTCATAATTTTTTCAATCTGAAATGACCCTCCCATTCAAGACATAATAAGTTTAATGTTATTACATGCTATCTTGGCTTTCTTGATTACAGGACTGATAAATTTTGTTTTTAAATTTTGTGTACTGTTGTCTAACCTAGCTACTAGCTCTCTACTCTTTGATCTTTGAAGAATTTGTTCTGTTTGGGGGCAAAAAAGGGAAAACTTTAAACTGATATTGTTTCACCACCTTTGGTTAAGATACAGCTAGAAAGAGGGACAAATTTATACTTCAAATAAAATATACAACAAAGAAATCAGCATTATCACCGGACATTTATCTACATGTTTAGACACATTTCATGACATTAACTACAGAAATATCCCAAATAACTGAGAATCTTGGGAATATTTTAGTCTTTGCATATTTTCACTGACTCACTGAAAACAAAAGGAGTTTCTGTAACTATATGAATGAACCATGGCATGTGCGTGTTCTTTTAAGAAAGGCCAAGGGTGCAGTTCTATTTTCTTAGCTCTGCTTTCATATTTATGTGTCTCATTTCCAGCTCATTGCTGATGCCTTAGTTGCACTATCCATCAACACTTTTATCCTCCTTGTTCCTCAAAAAGAACATAAAATCCTTTTTTATGTGGTGGTAATATTATTGCAAATAAAAGCAAATACCAAAATCTTTATTAGTCTGCCAAAATAATAAACTATTTAATAAAAGCATGCTGTAAAAATAAGGTCATTTGCATCACTCAAGTTTCTTGCAGGAAATACAAAGAATTATTGGTCAAAAAGTACAAACTGACAGCAATTATTTCTGTTGTTGATCTAATGCTGCCTGAAAATGGGTTAAAAAACGTCCTGAGGTTTTGCAAGTTTGCTGTCTTTAAATGTTTGGGTTTAACGCTGTTGTATACAGAAGTGCCTGGGAGAACCACATTTTTCAAACCTCTGTTTTTTTAACAATCTTCTCCATAATGGAGGAAGGAGAGACTGGGTATACCCTATTAGAAATCTTTACTGCAAAGCTCACAGCGACCTTCTGACTCCCATAGAAGATTTACCATCCAAATATTTACCATGTTTGTATTCTGTATTTAATTGTATTTGGTTAGGATTTGTGTCAGCTTTAGCTATAAATTTTTCTACCTTCTCCTTTTGCCATTCTTGCAGAGAGATCAATGCATAGCTTCTATTTAAGAAGTTTGTGAAATGCTTCAAGTTAGTCAAAATATGCTTTTAAAATCATGTATCTAATGTCTGATACTTTTTTCTTGTTGTACTACAAACCTGACCATTATTTTCTCACTGCAGTTTCTCTTCCCATCTGGCAGTTTTGCAAATATGTTATTGATAGAGCACAGAAAAATCAGTTGCCGTGGTGAGATTTAAACACTGCTTCCGATGTCCCTGCATACTTCCCCAGAAAAACCTGCATTCAAACACTAAAAATAACCTAAGTCTTAGAAATTTCTAAGATTGTAAATAATCTTCTTGATTAGACAAAAAATATTTACCTTAATTGGCATAATCTGAACATTAGGGACTGATCTTTGGAACAGCTGAGTAAAATGTCTCTGGAAATACTTTTTTTTTTATATTTATCACAATGATGTTTTGTAACTTAGACATTTGTAAACCCCTGTAAACCTCAAAATATTCTGCAAGAAACAGCTAGGCCCACTTTACAAAGTGAAAATCAGAAACAAAGAGCAGCTGCAGTCACACAAATGATCACACAATGATCAACAAGTTATTGACCACAGAATAAAATTCCAAGATACAGATCAGTGGTGCTGTGTCAGTATTTTTGGGCTTTACTGCCTCTGCTTCTTATGCACAATAGAGATGCTCCACTTATTTAGAGGATGAGACGTGTATAGAGATGAAATATTTTAAAAATACATTACATATATTGAAATGAATACTTCATGGAGCCCTGTTAGTACATTCAATCATGCTTTAAACCATAAACCAGCCAGGAGTTATTCTCCTTGCTTCACAGGCTACAGACTGCTGAAAGCTGAATTAACTCTTCTGAGCAGGGTAGATAAAAAGCATGCATGTTAGGTGCAGCATTTTTTTTTTATTATTATTTTGAAAATGCATAAATTTGGCATTTACATTTATTAATAGGTTGAGTAACTGCAACACCTGAGCTGGGTTATACATTCCAGTAAAGTCATCCACATGAGGCTAAATTAGCCACTTCCGAAGCTGACTTGTTTGGATACTGCTGTTGCTGGAGTAACAGCTCCCAGATATATGCAGGACTGTGCAGTTCAGCAGGAACGTGTTCAAGTCTTAAGACAACCATACACTGAAATACAGACATGTACAATGGTTTCAGAACACTCCATCCTTAATCAATGGTGTAGTTTAAATTAAGAACACTTGCATTGTATGTGCTTAGTATTTATTGGGATTGCTATGCTACTTATATATCATTAAGATAAACTGTACAGATGGACTTCAAAAGACTTAGATAATTGTATGAATGTTAATTAGGGCTTTGTCTATTCAGGCTAAGATACGTAATGAAGATACCACCAAATCACATTTTTCAGATTATTATATCTTGTATTACCTATAAAACTGAGCAAATTTCCAAGGGTCTTCTAAGGCTTATTTCTGAGCTGGGTTGCTTAGGTAAAAGAGAATTATGCAAGCTGACAAAGATGAAACAAATCAGTGGAAGATCCCTCTAGGTAATAACTGCTGACTGAAGAGAGATGATAGATTATTAAAATTCTCTCCGGCTTTTACAAAAAGACCCCAAACTAACACCAAACCAAGAAAACAAGCAACACAAACTAGGCAATGGCAACTAGCAACTTAAAATTAATGTCACACAGAAAAAAAAAAAAAAACAGGGAGAGCTGTTCCACTGGGTTAAAGGCATAGATGACTACAGCCAGCCAATCTGTGATATGAACTCATGGTTCACAACCTGGCCTTTCAAGGAAATCTCTGAAGATGGATGGCAAATTTGTCTCGTCTCAGCCCTTATTCCTGAAGTTGTAACAATTCTGTAATGTTATTGCAGCAATCCAATGACTGCAGAACTCTGGTTTTGAAAATCATAATGCTTACACTAAGACCAGAAAGCAGGTGTCCTGTTTTTGTCTTTATCCAATTTCTCAGGCATTATAGAAGCAATGGGCAACTAGAAGAGATTTTTGTTCAAAACCAGTTCTTATCAATACAGTAATCAGAAGTATCTTTCAGACTCTTGCAAAGTATTTCTTCAAAGCTTAAATGACATCAAAGAAAGCATACAAACAAAGCACTGTTGGAAAGGAAGTAACATGCCCTTATTTTTAGCGCTTGCCCACTTGTCACTCTTAATCTCTCATCTGCCTTTCAAATGTAGTGTAATCTAATTTTTATGCATACTGTATGCTCGTACAGACAATTTCTCCATTTCAGAGTATGTCGAATTTGGTAAAGTCTTTTGTACTTTTTCTTAACCTGTTTCAGAAATAGCACTATCACCACTTGTCTCAGGAATACATAGCATGATGGAAACTGACATTTTTCTATATGGAAGTAAAAGGAATATTAGTTTTATCAAAGCCTAGATCCCCTCTTCCCCTTCAGTTAGATTTGAATTTGGTCACTTCAAAGCTTACAGTGTAGGATGATTTTAAGCAATAGTCAGTGTGGTTGCAGGCTCTACCACCTACTAATTTACCATGACAGGAACTGTATGTCCAAAGTCAAGGGGTAGAGTGAATAGCATATGTCAGGGTCAATTATAATGTAGAAGACCCTGCAACAAAAAAGACTGCACTGATTAGACCATGATGTTGACATGGGAGCTGAAGCTTCAGTGTTATTTCAAAGGGCACTGTCATAGCCACCCTTCCTTGAGGTCTCAAAATCAGAGGCAGATTATGACAGTAGTTTACACTACGCATGATGCAATAAAGTTTGATGGAACACTGAAAGTTACAATTCATCAGTTGCTTTACTGCAGTGATAAAATGCTTTCTCTGTATTGATCAAAATTAAGCCTGCTACTTTGCTAATTATGTCAAAATAGCTCTATACTTACTAGATTAATGCACTTTTGAAAAATCTGACTGTGAGACAAAAAGACTATTAAATATGACACATTTAAGAAGTGGTTTGACTGTTAAAGTTATTAATATTTGTAATAGCAAAATTGAAAGAATAGAAACAGTGAAATGGAGAGAAAATAGTCTTTTTTATTACTTAAAACTATGCTATAAATATTTTATGTTATGGGAAGATTTCTGCACTGAAACAAACAGGATGAGAAAGCTGCTGTTTGCTTATTTCTGTGAAACTTCAGCAGCTTTAACATGCTCAAATGTTCGTAATCAGTGACAAACTGCAGAGCCATTCAGTAAGTGTGTAATGACCCCAAGTTATATACCATCACAATAAGACACTATAGTTAATTTTTAGATTTTCACTGCACCAGTTATATTTTCTGAATCTTTTCTTTGAAAACTGTTTCTCAAAATTTTTGCATCTCTGTAAAAATACCCCAGTCATTTCTGCCTACAAGCTCCCAGTGGTTTAGCTCATGATGATAAAGAAGCTGTAGCTTAAGCTTGTTAACTAGATAGCTAATTCCTCTCTTTCTCACGAGCTACTATCCATGACCACATTTTTCTTAGGTGCTTTGCATTCATCAAATAGATGGCTAACTCCCCAAAAATGAAAGCCCATAGCTTTAGATTCAAAGTTTTTGGTAGATGAACACATTATAAGGATCATTGAATCTGAAGCTTCAAAATTTCCATCTTCAGTCTTCATTGGCACTTAATATAGCTTCACAGGAAGCACGTCATGTTAGATAATAGGGACTTGGTTTTGAATCTTTTGTATGTACTTCTTTACTACAAACTCACCTCTGATCTAAATTTGTTTCAATGTAACACTAGAATAGTTCTCACATTTGTATTTAAAACTTATGTTAAATTTAAAATCAAAACGTTTTGTTTCAAAAAATCCATTTTTTTTTTCTCTTTGAAACTCAGAAAACACACCACCCCAGAACCAGGAAGATACAGAAGTTCTTTAACCTCTAAATACAACATCCACGCTCAACTCTTCCATTGCAATCAGCAGAAATTGCAATCAATTTCCAATGCAATTAATTCTAGTCTACACTGCAATGTAGAATAGAAACTCCTTCGGTACTACAGGCTTTCTGGTGAGCTAGTGGTGCTCAGATGTATCTTTTTCCCCTTGAAAGTACTGAAGGACTTCAAATGAAGAAAAATGCATTACAATCCCATGGATAAAGCTGAACAGAAAAATGGTAAATGAAGGACTTTACCAGTCATACATGACAATTTGTTCTGGAGGTAATTAATGTTAGTGGTTTTACTAATAAAATAAAAAAATTCAAGCACTGAAAATACAGCTAGTTGAGTCAAAAATTTGTTCAGTTGTCAGTGAATATTAATTTTAGCTTGCACTAGTGACTGCTGGAAATGGAAAAAGAATGGACATTTTGAAGGAGAAGTAATCTTATGTTAATTTTGGACTTTTGACTCACTGAAAATGGTACACGGATTAACGCAAATTAAGTTCATCAAAAGGTTAGAAAAACTGGCATCACATCATAATAGGACCACTGTCTTTTAGTCAAGAACATACATAATACTATCTTAGGCAAAATTCTGTTTCTGTTGCAATGGTTAATAAATACAGGTCTGAGTTTTCTTCAATGCTACATAGAGGACAAAGCAAAGTTGCTGGATTTCACAGCTCTACAGCAACAAGCCAAATCACCTATGAAAATGGAAAACCTTGTCTTGTCTGAACTAGAAACTACAGGATTAGCTGCATGTATTTTTAGTAGGGTTTATATGGAGCACTTAAAAGCAAGAAAGTCATAAGCCCAGTAAGTCATCCTTCGCATACAGCACTGATCACCGAAGCCATATCTGGGAGAACAGTTAGAGATGGACCTGAAGTCACTGTACGCCTATTTCTATTTAAAAAGAGGAGAATACCATGACAAGGCATTAGAGCTAATCTTAGTAGGCTGTTTTATCTTGCACATAGTGCATTGGTAGCAAGGTTACACACCATTCAGAGTGAAGCTGCTTGTATCTGGCAAGCTTAAATTGTAGACAGGATGACCTTGAGTCTTTTCACACCCCAATGGAGAGACATGCCTCCTTAGAAATTCCTTCCATTCAGATTTCAGTACTACGTCAATACATCTCATGCTTCCAAACCAGAAGTTTTTTTCCCAAAACTTAGTTCCAGTATATCTCATGGAAGAGTTGATAATATCTTGTTTACTGTGAAGTAAATGAAAATTCAGGGAAGTTGTAAATGACAGGCAGCTAAAGAAACTCTGTAGCCAGTTTCTGACTTAAAAAGACCAAAATATCCTCCTGTAGAATCTCAAATAATTTTTCTGCATTACATAAACATCTCTGGGTATTAAAGTAGCAGAAATTCTGCTACCTGTTAGACAAGGGAAACACCTCTGACTGCAGGAGAGTCAGAGCAGGATGCCCTAGTGAGGGGCAATAGTGGCACATTACCAGCTACACCCATAGAAACCGTAACATTCCTGTTCAGACTTGGCAAAGTCTGGACTAAGTAAAGCAGGAGACGATTTTTAAACTCTTTGTTTCAAAATGGAAATATTCTTCTAACGTTACATCTGCTTTATATATGCCGCATTCGTTACTTACTGGTGATTATAATAGGAAATCTTTTAATTAAGAACTTCATTAGTTCACCTTTAACTGCCAATCACTGGATAATTGGCCCTTTTCTAACAGGCACTGCAGCTCAGGTATGCTAAAGTGACTGTTTTCTCAGAATAACTTACTGAAAGTAAGTTATTTTTGGAACTCATTTATAAGAGAACTTAATTAACTATTCCAGATCGTTAGGGATACTGCATTGCGTTTTTTAATCCTCTGACAGGTTCCTCCAGTTACATTAATTCATTATAATTATTTTCAACTTTCTAGGCTGAAAAGGGTGAGAAAGAAGCACTGAGACATTGCTGGGTTTCTGCACAAACTAGCCAGTACTTCCCCAAGAAGAAAGGCAGCTTTGGTGAATTGCACTGTTTCAGCTGCTGCAGCAGTATAGCAGAATGCCTTGAGGCAATCAGCTCAAGAGACGATGCACTCTTTTGTCCACTGTTGCATGGCAGAACCCTTTTAGAGCAGTGACACTACACCAGAGCTATTTCATCAGGTGAGTGAGAGAGAACAGATTTTCTCACTGAATATATTCCAAATAATTTGAAAAGGGTATCTTTTGGGGTAAAATACAGATTTGTTTTGAAACCTCACTCTACTAATTCAATTTTGACATATTTCACAAATTCTGGGAGCCAAATCCCACTTTTTTTTTATTTGTGCAAATAACTACTGATGTCTTCATCAAATGGAAGCAAGAATTCCAGTCTCAGCAGCAAATGAAGCAGACTTTGGTCCTGCAGTGTCATATGTAACTTCTACTTCAAACGAGTCTGACTTGTAAGTGGAAATTTGTTTTTCAAAAGCTGTAAAACTGAATGCAATAGAACCATCTGCTGAAAAAAACAGCAACATTGTATCAAAACAGATTAATAATAACAGATCCTTGAAAAAATAGGGGAGTTCAGAATTATTCTCTTTTCCAGATCTTGTAATAATGCTTAGAATTTTACAAGTCTTTGAATATTTTTTATAAAAGCTATGTGATTAAACCTACTGATTTTATGGCCTCTCCATTTTCCAAAACAGCAGAATAACTTACGTACTCGATTTCTGGACTTCCCATGTATCACTGCTAACTATTATAAAAGAATATCTTTTAAGTGTTCACAACTACTAGCTGAATTGTTCTTTCTTGCGATAATAAAAAATAATTTCATCTAAACCCAGGCAAGATAGAGGTGATGTATAATAAGATACCCACACCCCCTTTCCTTTTATTTATTTCTTTTTTCCCCAACAAATCAAATACCTTTCTTTTGCCTTTTTTACAGTTCCTCAGAGGTGTGGTTATTTTCTACTAATTCATGCACTATGTGGCACTGTTTAATTCAAATTAGTACTCTGCTAAAATCTCGAGTACACTAAATTGACAGTTTGAATTCAGAACAGGCCACCTTCACCTTTTTGAGGCAAAAAAGGTGCCCCAAACGCCTACTAAAATCCCTGTCTTTTCATCAGAATTTCACATCTAAGTAACCCTTTTTGAGATCATCCAAGATGTTTTGAAGAGCAGAAAAAGCTATGAATTATACATTACATCATCATCACTGAACTAGAATGAAATCCAACTGTCCTGTAAGTAATTCCAATTTAAGCCAAGTATTTTGTCTCATAACTGCTGGCCTATGATGGTCAAAGCATGAACAGAGGATTTATATTTTAAAATACGTGTTCTTTGTAATTATTCCTATGCAGAAAAATTCATGTGTTTACTACCTCTTCACAACTGTCACTTCTTAGCTTTTCAGAAGTGTATTTAAGAAGGCATCGCCTTTGTATCTGCCCATAATTATCCACACCTATTTTACAAGTTCCAGTGACCTACTGTACAAGTCACGTGCAGACTCAAATAACCTCAAGGTCTTCCAAACTGCTTCAAGCATAAAAAAATATCTGTATGTTTGACTCAACAGGCATTTATTTTGGCACATTTATTTCTATGAACAAAATGGGTTTTTTTAGAATATTTTCTTCTCTATTTTCTTCCATCTTTTCTCCTTTTCACTTTCTGGGAACTTCAGACCCAACAATTTGTGTTCAAGAAACTTGTTTTTCAGAGGCTTGCACAAATCCCAATTAGCACAGGTGGTTATATGGCATTGTATAATGTTACATGTTATCATGCCCCTTATCATGTTACAGGGGACTGAGAAGTCAGCACTCACAGTGAATAAAGCATACCCTTCATCCCAGCCTTGAGGAACAAAGCCTTTTTTGTTAGCTGCACCGTTTGCTACAACTAAATTCAATGGGAACCACAAATCAGCATTCTTGGTCACAGTCAATTTACAGGTTGGATGATCAACACCAGTGGTGGCACTGGAGGTGAAGACACCGAGCAGGGCAGCATGAAGACTCACCCTGAGGAACTGCGCTTATTCCTGCTGACCCTACATATCAGGCTCCAACAGCACATCAGTTTCCTTGTACCTGTTTGGGACCGACAGACCCTTTGAATCAAAGCTCAGAAAGTGGTGGGCCCTCTGACTGCTGCTCAAAGCACTACCATGATACCCCTAGAAACAGCTTTATCTGGTGGCATAGGTTATAGTCTCATGATATAGTTTCATTGGCAGAACAAAACCACACGGCTCTTCTGTGACGCTAGAGGAATAAAACTGCGTTTGTATTCAGAGACTGGGCACCTGAGCAAGTTTTTCAGCGTTCAGCCTAAACCATAGTGTTACATGTTAGCAGCAGGAATGCTCAGTAAACTGGCCCAAAACAGCAATCACATGACAAAACCAGATTTTTTGTCTGCCCAAGGGTGCAAGTGGACATCTAATGCTCGCAGGTAACCAGAGGCCTTCAGCGAGACAGCCAGGTCTGCTCTCTCCTTCCTCCCTGCTTGGCTCCTGCTTCAGCCTCTCAATGCGGCGGCTGCCGGGGAAGGGTCCCTCTTATCAGCCCCCATGAAGGCCGAGAATAAAGGAGCGCCCACACCGGACTTCGGCCCCTGCAGACGCGATTCCGATCGGCCCACAACGATTTCTGAAGACTCGCAGCCTTTCCTCCCCTCACAGCGAGCCCTCCCGGTCTACCTCCACTGGCCCGCAGTGAAGCCGGGCTACGACAACCCCCCACAGTCCAGCCAAGTCACCCGAGGGGAAAGGGACGAGCCAGCAGCCTCACTCAGTCGGCTCCATTCCCCACACAAACCAAAGCAACCGTTTAGAACAGGTCCGTTGCTGTTCGCAGCAAACAATAAAAAAAAAAAAAAGGAAAAAAGAAAAAAAAAAAAAAAAAGGCGGAGAGGGAGACGCAGCATAAAGTTGAAACCAGCCCGCTACCGCGCCTGCTTCGGACAGCAGTCCCGGCAGCAAGCGGCCCTCCTAGTACAGCCGCCCTGCCCTCCATAGGCGTCTTCCGCGCTGCCTCTGTTGCCGTGCCCCCAACCCTGCTCTTATCAGCGCTGTGTCCGGCCTTCGCCGCCTTAGCTGGCTCATAGGGCCACAGCAAAGGCGGCATGCCTTCCTCAGCACTGAGAGGTGGCGACCCGCCGTGCTTCCCGGTTGCTCAGGCAGTCTCCGGCCTTCCCCGGGAGGAGGACCTATTGAGCGGAGGCGGCCAGCGATAGCAACAGAGGAGCCGGCGGCGTGCTCGGCCTGGGACGGCGGGCTTCCCTCCCTCGCAGCGTTCCGCAGCTCTCACACACCTCCCTATTAGCGTTACCGCCCCCGGGGCCCCTGAGCAGCATGAGAGTAGTGGCTTTAATCAGGTAACGGGGCTGAGAGAGCTCTCATGTGGGCGAGCAAGGGGCGTTTCGCAGGCGGAGGCTGCGGCGGCAAAAGGCGCGGGGGGAAGCTGAACGCCCTCCTCTGCGAGGAGCCGCCCTGGGGTCGTGCAGCGCCCAACGCATAGAGAGGTCACTTCCCCGCCCCGGGCCTGCCGCCTGTGCTCTTCCTGCTGTCGCCTGTGCTGCGCGGGGTCGCGGAGTTCCGGCGGCGCCTCGCTGCGAGCTGGCTGCCGGCGGTGCCTGCTGCCTGCGGGCTGGCTGCGTGTGAGTGCTGAGGCGAGGCGTCCTGTCTGCGCGCATGGCGACGTCGCCGCAGGTTCTCCTCTGCTGTTCCCCTTGTGCCCGGGATGCTCAAAGAGCAACTAGGGACTGTTAAAAAAAAAACAAGCACCACGCAGAACTGCTGCTTCCTGTTACCCCGCTTTCCGAGCTTGCGCGTGTTCCAGCGCTGGGAAACCGGGCTGTGATCCGGTTCTTAAGCGAAATCTCCTGAACTTTTAGCGATAGTTTTCTAGTTTGTTTTAGCTCCTTTTTAAAAAGATGAAGCCCAGTCATTTAAATAGTTGCGGTTAACCTTTGTCCTATCTGTGAGGGCCTGCTGTATTTGCTCCCCTCCAACCCCCTGCTTTTTGTCAGTTTCTGCAGTTTCTTTACTGCGGATTTTTTTTGTGTGTGTGGTGGTTTTTTTTTTTTTTTTTTGTTTTGTTTTTTTTTTTAAGACACAGGTTAATACTTTCTAACCAGGACAGGTGTGTTCTTTTCTTCTGAAATAATAGTTACTTTAAAACCTTACAAGCTAAGAAACCTGTAAATGTAAAAAGGATTGTGTGGACAAGAGCAGCGTGTTTTTATTTTTGGGTTCAGTAACTATCTAACTGAAGTCTTACCGTTTATTGTATTAAACTCTGTCAGGCAGTGCCTAACATGAGACCTTGTTGAAAGGGGATTTTGGCTGTAACAATTGCAGATCATTCCAAACAACACCCAAACAGGAAAAACCACAGCAAATGTTATCTGTGTTTTTCAAGATTTCTTTAAGTGCAGAGTAAGAAAATCGGCTTTGGTGCTTTTTCTTGGTTTTGTAGATAAGAATTTTTGTCATGCAGGTTTATTTATTTTGGTATTCTTTAAGCAGAGGAATGTGTTAAAAGGCAGCGTGAAATAAAGTCCTGCAAATAGGTTTCTAACACAATTGCTATTTTAATGGACAATTTTACAAGGATGGATTTAGTTTCAATAATAGTTTTAAAAAGAGTTTTAAAGAGACATCAAAGTGTCTGAAATCTTTGTAACAGAGCTACCCTCAAAGATCAGAGGGGAAAAAAGTATTTGAAAAGTGCTTCTCACTTTTGAAAAGGTTAGGATTATAGAAAAAACTAC
This sequence comes from Forpus xanthops, assembly GCA_032466535.1. NCBI lineage: Eukaryota > Metazoa > Chordata > Aves > Psittaciformes > Psittacidae > Forpus > Forpus xanthops. The sequence goes on along the minus strand of JASSUY010030654.1, from coordinate 5,598 downwards.
CTTAACCTGTTTCTTTTTCTTCTAAAATGTTGTCCACAGTTAGAGTTGATAGTCTTGCTTTAAGGCAGTATTTATGGGGTAAACCCTGTACTGTGTTTTGTGCTAAATCTTAGACATAAAGCCAGTCTTCAACCTGAAATACAGTGTTTTTCAACTCTTTAATTCTTTTAGAATTTTCTTACTGTAAATGTTTACACATCAATAGAAAGGAATGTTGCTCAGAAGTCTTTCATGGACCCATATCTTTATGTTTGCTGTACTTTTTTTCTTCTGGTATTTGTTTATATGTCTACCTATTAACATACTCGCAACACTGTCAAAACTAACCCTGACTGTGGCTAGAGTTTATACAGTTTTCTACAAAAAAGGCCTTGTTGATTTTTTTGTGTCATGACAATTATGATGCATCCCCAAGCTCCCTCAGTACCTGTTTCATCTCTCAGAGCTTTTTCTCTCTTCTATTTTTTTGTTTTGTTTTGTTACAGTCTAGTAGACAGCAGCCAGACAGGTGCTGTGCCAAGTCCACCTTCCTTCCAGAGCTTGGGCTGTCTGGCTTCCATTTGTCTTAGCCATCATGTGTTTTACAGTGAGGTTAGGAGGCCTTGTAGGTAGGCACCGGTTTAGTTTGTTTCTTGGTATGGCCAGTTTTTAGGGCCATGGTAACACTAATACAGAAAATAAATAACAGTACAGTAGTATGTGATCCTGTGACCAGTTTAGATGGAGTAATTGGTGGTCAGTGTGGGAAATTTGAATATAGCCTCATCTTAATGGGTCTTTATTAATCTTTTCAGGTAAATAAAACAAAGGGACTTATTCCAGTGTCCTTTTAGTTCTTTATTTTAAAATAATATTAAAATGCTGTAAACAGCATAGGCATTTATCTACTATCATATAGTTATTTGTCTGAAGTTGTGTTCGGAGTTGAAATTGGAACTAGTGGGGGGCTTTTATTTTTCAAGTGAAGTCATTCAGAAAGAAAAGAGCCTTTGTCTCAAGATTTTGTTAAGCCTGAAATTTCATATTATGAAGTGAATAGGTTTTCAAGCTGTCAAGAGCAGTATCCAGAATTAATGAACATCTGAATTTTTTTTCTAATATTAATTTTTGTTCATATATAGGTTAGAAGAAAATTGTAGGTATGCATGAGGGTGAAGTCAGCTAGAGATGTAACCTTGAATTAGAAGTCTAGTGTCATATTTATATTAGCTTTTATAGCACTTAAACATAAGCTACTACTTTATGAAAATCTGTTCGGTATGAAAGGATACCATGTTATTTGTACTATTTTGACTTTTGGTTTGAGTTATACAGCAAATTAAGGTCAGCATACAGAATTTTAGCATGGATAAAAGCAGAAATTGAGGTGAATAGCTATATGGTTACATTCCTGTAGCATACTTTGAAGATTTTGCCTAGTGGGCTAGATAAAAATGGGAAAGTTTGTTCGTGTTAGTATGGTTTCAAAAAAAAACAATGGTCTATTGTAGCACGACTGTTTATACTATCTGTTTTCCTTTCCGTGTCTCAATGACTGAGGGAGGACACATGCATTTCTACAGACCTGGTCTAGATCTCTGTTAAAGTGCCAGCCTGTGCCTTGGGTTTTGTGCCTTGGCATTCAAACTGCGCAGAATCTCCACCTTCAGTTGTTGTTTGAAGGCTGTGAAGCTGAATGTGGATTTTGTAAGCAATGTGTATTCTAGAGCACTCTTGGTTTTGTTGTTGGACTGTAACATTTCTTTTGATAGTGATTAAGGTGATGAAAGTTACTGTATTTCAGTCACACCAGGAGAGCAGGATTCTTTCCTCACTGATACTGGAAAGGTTCTAGTAGATCTTGCATGAATGTCAAAATTAATTATGTTCTCTGTGTTACAGTATTATGTTTTGGTCTCAGAAAAGAATATTCTGTTTTTCTATTTTTTTATCAGAAGTAGTTATTTTATTTGCATTTATATGCAGTAAAAAAAAATCTGCATGTTCAATGCAGTGTCAACTGGACCTACTGCCTGTAATAATTACAGCTTTTGAAAACAGGAAGTACATTTAAACTGTCAAAACTTTGAGCAAAGTATCTATCCCATGAAGCATAAATGCAATTCCTAACATGAAAGTTTTCATTTGAAAAGATTGCTAATGCTGGCAACTCTCTGGAGCAGATATTGTTATTTCTTAATCCAAGTTATCTAGTAATGGGTGCAAAGTCATTCATTTTTGGAGTAGAAGATAGTCTTTGTTGTGAACGGATTTCAGTGTAAGTGGCTGTTCTTCGTGGAACCTTTTGTCTCCAAAATTATGCAGATTAGTAATGAGATACTGAACTGGATATGTGTTTTATGGATACTGTATGTAGGAACTATATACTAAATATATTCAGTAGATATCATATTGTAATGTCATCCTTTTCCTAATTGTTTGCAAATTTTCTTTTCATTTTTTTTTCTAAATCTTTGTAACCAGCTCTGATGATACTAATTTTTCGAGCTAAAAGTTTTATCTGTACTTCTAATTGCTACTATCTTACTTTTCTTACAGTGGTGGGAAAGACAGCTGTTATAATATGATGCAGTGTGCTGCTGCTGGGCATCACATTGTTGCTCTAGCCAATTTAAGACCTGCTGAAAACACAGGTATGAAGCCATATTTCTTGTAGAAGATTTTACTTTTTTATGCATATTAGAAACAATGGAGGCACAGCTGTGCCTGAATTAAGTTTGTTGGTTTTTTTTTTTTTCTTTCCTTATGTGATGGTATATAGTTTTGCATATTTAAGGGCAATCTAGAAATTTTAAAAGAGGTAGAAAAAATAAAATACAATGCTATGGAGATGTATTAAACGTATTTTTTCTCCAAGGTAGGAGGAAAAATGCAAGAAAATGAAGATCGGTAAGAAAGGCTTGCACAATTTGAAAAGGGGAGAATACTGTTCATGGTGCTAAACAAAGGGACTGTGTGAATTCAGTAGCACAAATAGTAAAAGATGGTAGAGGATATCATCAAACAGAACAAAAACTATCTCTAGAAATGCTTTAAAATGGCATAAGCCATTCCAGTTGCCAAAAATTGGCTGTTTTGATGTTGCCCATGCATTTTAGCCTTGTGTATCTTCCTCTGTTATTTTAACCAGCATTTGTGAATTGGATAGAGGAGCTGGTCTGGGTTGGAATGGACCTTGATGCACTTTTTCCTGCATTTTCCCTTTCGTTTAGCTTGGGCCAGTTTTCTGATAGCTTCTCACAGGCTGTACCTAGATTTATTTCTATGAAAGAGAAAAAGGAAGCCTATCAGTGGGGAGGTGAGAAGGTGAGCTGAGTACTTCTGTGCTTGACTAGAGCATAAATTGAAGTTGAAGTGAGGCTCGAAAAGGAAGTGTGTTGTTTCCTGGTTCTTAGGGGTGAACAGTAACGTGTGTTAGCATAGGTTAACTGTTCAACGTATGTTAAACAATTAAGTACAATACCTAGTAACTATATAGTTATGTATATAACCATATATAACTTCCTGCCACATATACATATGTATGTATGGTAGGAAGATACACAGAAAGTTAAGAAAAAAGGGAACTGATGTCATAAATGAGTCATGGGTGGAATTGGCAAATGCTAGGGACTACAGGAACAATTTATTTTCTGGGTAGCTATGACATGATCATCTCTAATTGTGTTGAAATATGTTGTCTTTAAACTAATTTATCCGCATCAGAAATGTAGAATATTGTCATTAAAATAAAATGTTCTCTTTAAGTGTGTAGTCGGAAATTTTGTGGAAAGTTAATTGAGGTGCTTCAGGCAATAGCAGATTCTATGCCATTCATTTTTATTTTACCTTGTACCACTGTTGCCTGGAGAATCTCAATTAATAAAGAAACTGTATTTTGAACTGAGTATCATTTTAAAGACCTTGGCATATTTATGTATGTTGAAAACTACTGAGTTTTGTTTTAAATCAACTCTTTTGGTTTACTTTGGTTAGCTGTGGTTACAGGTTTGGATTTGCCTATTTTGAGCAAAAACGTATCTGTTGTATGGCTCCAGATGTGACATGACCTAATTGTTGCTTCACAAATTAGTTATCGTGATTAATTACAGGCCATTTTCTTTGCAAAATATGTGACATAGGTATACAGGACAGATGCTTGATGTCTATGCAAGTTAAGAGAAGTTCTAGTGTTACAAATTATCATTAAAATAGTGAATAATGGCTTATTTCACTAATAATAATGTATTGCTTTATCAATCTGTTTGAAAAATTATTTGAAATATTTTATATGCAAACAGTTTATTATATCATTTGAGATTTAATTCCAATTTATGATGTCTACATTTTAGCTTTTTTTTTTTTTTCTTATCTGCTAGCTACAAACTGCTTGTAAGAAAATCCAGTTAAATTTTTCTCCTGGTTAAGAAAATAATGACAAACAGTTGATTACATTTCAATTTTAATTTTTAAAAGGAGTGAAGGTAAAAAGGGCCTGGATATTATGGCAAATTTCCTTTTGTTTTCGTGTATTAAGCACTGTCAAAACATTATAGCATTTTACTTTTATTCTGCTTAAGCAGAAATAATTTCTTCTTGAAGTCCAGATAAGCAGTAAAATTATTGTAAATTTTGACAACCTATTGCTTATTCTCAGTGTTGCAGTGCATTCTAACTTTCTTGCTCTGAGTGTGTTGAAATGTGTCTGGGCTTGTGCTCTGAACTGCATTTCTACTAAAATTACTGTATAAATAAGAGCGGGATTGGACCATTCTGAGATTTTTGGATGAGACAGGGATGCGTACTAAAGATGAAATAGACACCGCAGTTTCCAAATAGATGACGTATTTGTGACATATGTCTTCCTCTCCATACATTTGCTGCGTGGAGAAATCAATTTTTTTTTCCATATTTATAAAGGAATTGTAACCAAACTTCTGTTTGTGAACTGGAAAATACGAACTTTTAAGTTTTCTCAGTGCTTTGTAGTATAGTGATTATCTGTAATTGCTGAAATATTGGACACAGTATGATTGCTTCTTAACTGTTGCAGGGCAGACTGATGAATTGGACAGCTATATGTACCAAACAGTAGGACACCATGCCATTGACCTGTATGCTGATGCATTAGATTTACCACTCTATCGTGGTTTCATAAAGGGTACCAGCATAAATACTGGAAGAGTGTATACTGCATGTCAGGAAGATGAGGTTGAAGACCTTTACCACCTCATGAAACTTGTTAAGGTATGGTGAATGAAGAGAGTTAAATAACTGGGGACTCTTATATTACTTATTCATTTATGAACTTAAATAAATTACCCCCTTAGGTATTTAAGGAAAGCTTTGAGGAAAAAATGGAACACTTTTACGTGTTTTATTTCTTTGTTCTTTGCAGATATATAGTGTAACTTAATTTTTATTCCCTAGCATAAATCAGACATACTAATCCCCATTTCAAACCAAAATTTTGTTCCTTTTTGATAAAAACACAGTAGCAAGTACATGGTACACTAAAAAAAAAAAAATGAGAAAATTGTCTGTAAGTAAAATGTTTATGTAGTTCCATATTTGAAAGAATTTGTAGCTTGATTACTGGAATGAGAGATATTTTGGATT
>JASSUY010030653.1:0-23767 GCA_032466535.1 Forpus xanthops | reverse complement strand
TCCCCAGCATCCCTATAGGCCCCCTTCAGATACTGGAAGGCTGCTATGAGGTCTCCACGCAGCCTTCCCTTCTCCAGCCTGAACAGCCCCAACTCTCTCATCCTATCTTCATACGGGAGGTGCTCCACTCTTCTAATTAAAAAGTTCGTATTTTTACTGAACATTTTCTCTTTCCTATTTTCAGACTGCATTACTTACCAGACAGGCCAAGAAACCTCTCCCCAGATTAACGGAGAACACTGAGCACATGCTTGAAGGAGAGTGGCACAGATGGTTGACATAAGCTCAGCCAGGCACAATCTGTGCTTCCCTTGTTTTAGAAGTGGATTGGCTAGGAGAGAGGTGACTTGACCCAAGGTCATAGCAGAAAGTGGTAGTAGAGTCAGCAGCAGAGTGAATTTTCCTGGCTGTCAGATCTATGCTGTCCTCTTGCATCACCCATTGGGCAGGGCATACAGCCCTGCTGAAACTGGTGGTCTCCTTTGCACTAGGTAAATGAGGTAAAAGAACTGTTAACAGTTGCAGAGCCAAGCACTCCAAAGTGAGGAAAAACCAGAATTAAGGTATCTTTTACCAGCAGAAGTAGATATTTTATGTGCACATAAGCATGCTATCCACACCTGATACACACGTGTGTTTCTATTTGCGCCTTAGTACTGTCTTTAATTACACCATAACATACCATTTTTGACAGCATTCCCTAATTATAGAATGATTATAAAGCAATAGACCGGAGACAGAACACATGGCCTTCTCTTATGGCCTCATGTCTACTTTGCAGATGTCACGAGAGCACGAGAAGGTTATCAACTGTTACCTAGATCAAAAGACACTTAATTACTCTTAACAGGGGGTAGAGGAGCTGGGTGGATTAAGTTCTTTTCTTTTTTTAAAGACATTTTCAATCTCTAACTGCGTTGTCCTAGTTACAGCTGGGGAGTTTGGGAAATGTACTAGTGAAATTGATTACTCAGACATGTGTGACTATGATTCATCCAAGAGCTTGGAAAAGAAAAGAAGCACAAGTTCTTCACCAGCCCCATAATTTCTTCTTCTATTACTTTATTTGAAACAAAGCTTGGACAACACAAAAATAATTTGATTTTATTATAGCCATAGGCAGAATAAAAGATGTTCTTTTATACCTATCAATGACAGAACTGAAGGCTAAAGATTAAATTTGACACAATGGTTTTTCTCACTTCAATTACTAGCCATTTCAAGGGCATTACATTCTTATTTCTTTCAGGCAATCACAGATTTTGGGAACTAGAAGATTTGTTCTTGTATTAAAATAACAGGCTGGCTACTTTCAACATCTTTTATTATCAAGTACTCTGAGGAAACTTAAAAAGAGGATTGTGCAATTGAGAAACAATCCACCTTGAGAGAATAAGTTTAGCTTGTGGGATGCACATCAAGGGAACAGCACTGCCAAAGCACTAGTGTTTTGTTTTCTCCTGATTAAGAGGGTTCTGGATGTTTCCATGACGTATAAAGACCTTAGTGTCTCTTTAAAATAATTTTAAACTCTAGAAATATCCACACACCTAAATGCCCACTCTATAGGCATTATCATAGCTGACATATGAAAAGTATCCTTAAGTTAACCAATAGTATTCTTCCTCTCTTCCTCCTAGGTCTTAGCCATTTTTTGACTCAAGACACTACGTGCTCACTTTCCCATATGCAGGCATGACCTGGGGCACGACTACCTGAAGTTGTTATTCCTAGCTTGCAGTTCTTAGCTATTAATTCTGGGGTCTTCTGCATGCTTGATGGCCGCTCCTGTGCTGAAGCGCCATTCTCGCTGAGGGCAAGGCTAGTGAATAATGCAAAGAGTAGGCAGTCTCTTTAAAACCTTGTTTTTCAGGGCAAACTCATCACTGGTAAAAATCCTTTTTTAAAACCAAAAATAATCATGTCCAGTTTTAAGGTGCATGTCCGCCCCCTCCACGGGGACCCTGGAAGGACCAGCTCCTGATGGGTCTTCCCATAGCCCTTTCCCTTATCAGTTCATCTCCTTGCAACTGCTTTTGATCTGCCCTGGGTATTCCTCAGTGATTCATTACCATTTAATGGGGATTAAGATGTTTTTAATTGTTTATAATCATTTTGACCTTCTGCCTCAGCTGAGAACCTGGAAGTATGCCATTGCACTTGAAGCAAGAGCTGTGGTTGCTTAAGGCAAAGCAAGGTCTGTAGGCAGAGGTAATATTTTCTTATTGGACCAATTACTGTGGTTTGAGAAAATAGATAGCTTTCAAGAATGCAAAGCCTTCTGCAGATCTGAAATGAAAGCTGCAAACTTCAAAGATAAATGCAGGTAGAGAGCAATTACTCTGAACTTAATTTCTTCATGTAAACAAGCTAGAGTACCAAAAAGAAATGGCAGCTGTTATCTGTGAAATGGAGACAGTGTGTTAGCGGAGAGAAGAATGATTGTTAACCAAAAAAATGACTTCTACTTTATGCCATTATTCCAGGAGCAGAGTAGCCTCCTGGAGAATGTGACCAACAGTAACCATTTGACTAACAATCACCATTCCAAATACTCTGTAGGAGTTGCATGAGAATGCTAGAAAAACCTGGATAATACTTCTGTCTAACTACTATGAAATGATGAACTAAAAAGAGAAGCAGACTAAAATGAAGTGCTCCTGAAGTTTCCCCAACCTTTTTGTAAGACTTCAAAATGTTATAAAAATAACCGTGACAAGCACTAAACATAATAGCCAACTAATACAACAACAACTGCCCCAGCCTCTGCCTGATAAAGAACCAAACACCATCAATCTAAAAATTTGGTAACCTAAGGTGAACTGTCTGCTCCAAAGGCAAAATGGCTCCATAGAGGAGCAACCACATGACGTAGTTGTATATGGGGATTAGAATTACTGTGCTGACTCTTTCCTTTTTGCTTCTGTAACAAGCCAGAAGTTATCTCTAGTACCTCCTATGGCAACTTTAGGAAGAAGACAAGGAAACATGAGCATACAGATAATTCTATAATATTTTGACTTTATCATGAGCTACCTCAAAAAACAAATGAAAAATAAGGAATATGGAAAATGGAAAATGGAATATAAAAAGAGATTCTAAGTTTTTATATCACTAAGCTTAGGCTTTATCTTATATAATTAAATGAAAGCTAAATCATTTACACTGCAAATGAATTTTCTCATTGATTTTTAACAAATTCAGTAACAGTTGTCTCTTCATCAAATATCACTGTGTTGGAACCATCTTAGATAACCTGATAAGTATCAAACTACAATTTACGATTGTGGCAAGACTCTCACAGAGAAATATGCCTGCCTGAAGAAAATCAGCCATTATTCAAAAGATCTGGGCTTTTCAGACCCCACCTCATTTGCTCTCAAGAGACCACTCATTTTAATTATATAGATGTCTTTTACTGGACTGATGTATTCTCCTATTCAGGTGGATGACATCAATGAGTTGAAGGACATAAAGCATTGTCAAGCATTGTTGTTACCAATCAAACCTGGGACCTACATAAACAATCATTAACAATTTTTACAAGATCCTAATAAAAAAAAAAATTGTCAGAACCAGAACCCCTGCATTTCTTATAATTCCAGCCCCCCTATCTTCAGCACCAGAGACAAATACTTGGGGCCGGCACGCATTAAAGAGTTTGAGACTGTACTTGAGCAGCAAACACTGAATTTGGCAATTCATCTTACAAAAGCAATCATCCTTGGAGCTACTGCAGATATTTCTGCAGCCCATCCACTATGCCATATGCCCTCCTGGATACAATAGGGAAAAGTAAACAACCATGGTGCAGCAGGATAAGATCGCACAGCCAATGGTGGACAGAAACATCCATCTTCTAGTGGGAGGCAATTCTCTCAATGCAGCTACACCACCTCTGAGATTTTTGGTGTTATTTGCACAGGTATAACACCACAAACACAATGCAATGCATCCAAAACAGGACTACAGGTACCAGAAATAATCTCTCTTAGAAATAGTAGGAGATTAAAGTCTCTTTTGCAGTGTGTTCTCATTTAACACTCTCCACCCTAAGCTGACTTCTCTAGCCTTGAAGAGAGATAAATATATTTCTCACTCTTTCAGAGTATATAAAAAGCTTATTGTCTGCACAGGTACTTGTTACTTTCTAGTTTCAGACAGTCTGATGGTTAATTTCATCTTTTGCAGCTGCTGTTTCTATTTCAGACCTGAAGAGGAGCTTGTGTGTCCAATCACTTCTCTGTTGTTTGCAGCATTAGCAAACCAGTCTAATGAAACATTTCACTTCTCCCCACTTTGCTTTATTTCTGCTATTATGCTATCATAGCTATACTATTACTTCTGCAATATTAAAAAAATAGTAAATTGGTTAGATCTCTATATTCATGATATTACATTTCAGTTCCATGTCTGCCAGGCAGATTGAACTCCTAAACTGAATTATTTATGGAATACGGCTGAACCTACAGGTTCCTGCGATCATTGCCTGTGTTATTTAGGTTTAGTGTGCATAAGAACATGAATGTTTGAGAGCGAGCATTTTGCCTGGGGTAACACTACACAGCCCTTAGGCTGCAGCACGGCTCTGCCAATTGACAGTACTACCTGGCTGCAGGCTGGGAATCTGCCCTCAGAGCAGCCTGTGAAGCCAACTCACTTTGTGCCTTCTGGAGCCAGCAGCTGTCAGAAGCATGTTCACTGCAGGAGTAATGAGAGATTAATAACGTCCAGCATTTATCTAGTGTTTTGCTAAGTAGCAAATACCGTGTTTGTATGAAGCTGGTAAAACTGTTATGATCTCTGAAATGGGAAAACTGAAGCATAATACAGCCAGAACTGAAATGAAAAGATCATGAAGTTGGTATGTTTTTACCCAAATGGCTTGATTTTCAGAGGCAATAGTCATTCACACCTCCCATGAAATTTGTTTTTCAGGTGTGGAAGTCAGAGCAAGCTGCACGTGTCAGCACCTCTAAAGATCAGGCCAACCACCTAGCTGATTAACTGGAAAAGGGAGAGTTGGAGAGAGGTGGCAGATTGCATCTTGTCGAAGCTCCTGGTTTTGACAGTGTGGGCCAGGCACCTGTAACTTTTCAGTAACAGTCTGTTGAATTAATTAGTTCTCATCCCAGTGCTAATTCCTAGTATCACATTACCTCCCAAAACAAGATTTTATTTTCCTGAAGAGTTCTGAACACAAGCTTAGTTAAATCAATTAACACACTATTCTTTACACGCACACAAGAGCTAAAAATCTCAAACATTGCAAAGGTTTTTCTAATTGCATAAAATAAGCATTCAGGAACCGTAGAGCCGTGTGGTTCATGTGAAACTGAGTAATGGAGGGAGTGCATCTTATCAGTGAGGAGGAAAACAGTGGCCTGACTTACTGCAGGCTGGTGGCTTAGTGTGACTTCTATCCCTTTTCCTGGGGGAACTGAACCTTACTCACTTCTTCCTTGGAATCGGTAGTAGCAACATTACTTTCATTTTTTAGAGAAGGAAAATGGTTTTCTTGTTCAAAAGCAAATAGCTAAGAAAAGAAGCAGGTCTGTATCTATCGCCCCTGGTGTCTGTCATTAAGGGATCTCCACCAGCCAGTCTGGTCCTAGATACCAGCAGGACTGAGGCAGAGCTTTTTCCAGCAGAAAGAGTTTCCAGTTTGGCACTCAGATCTAGCCAGTGCCCGAGTTTTTTGTCTTGGAGAGTATAATGCAAAATTAATGTGTCATGTTAAGATTTCAATGGATTTGTATTTTTATTTTGTGGTTTGTTTTTGTTTGATTTTTTTTCTTTTTCATTCTAGTCAATTTGACTGTCCAGGTTTTCAATAGCATTAACAGCGGTAATTTAACTTCTGTTACCTCTTGTGGGCTGCTTATGTAATGTTAAATTTTTACTTTTGTGCAAAGCATCCAACTGCCAAGATCACAAGCATTATATAAATTACTGAATTAAATAATGAAATGAGATTTCCAAGGACTCAAAAGAAATTCTAACCTTTGGTATAGCTCACAAAAGAGTGGAATGATGGGGGTAAAGCTACTACGGTATGATTTTCTTTCAAAACAAATTCCGTGCAAATACTGTCTCCTAGGAGTGTGCTGGTGCAGATGCCCCCACCAAAGCCATGACCCCTTGTTGCTCAGCATTGTATATATGAGAAGAGAATGACAACACTTGCTTTAAAAGCTATCTCTACTCCAGGATACATTATCATCGCTGTTGTACATGGGGAAGTCAAATTGTATGCCCAGATTCAGGAGCTGGTTTCTGAGTTCAGGGCTGAACTCTGCCTTATGTGTCAAGGCTCACTCCTTGTTATTCTACATGGTCTTCCTGCTTATGCACATCCTTTAATCCTTACCTTACAAGGAAGTTTATAAACTGAAGTAAAATCTGAGCCCTTTTTTTTGCAGGACTGCAAACATTTTTGTCTTTTTCTGGAGTTTTTGATCTTGAAACAAAAATTATGCCACTCTTTATATGACATTGCTATCACATTAAAAGGACACAGAGTCAATGCAAGTTGTGGTAATTCCAACTCTTGGCTCTCTGAGAGCTTGTAAACTGTCTATAGATTTTTACTGCTATAGCCCGCTGTCGAGCTCTGCTGGCCACTCAAGGGTACCCAACATGTTTTAGCTGATGGCACTGCTCCTTAAGAGATCTTTACATGCTAGGACACAGTAGGATTTGGAGTGAGAAATGAAACTGTAACAAATCCCACTGTTTCCAGATGGCATGGCTTAAGACTGTCCTCTCCATCTTGTCAAATCTCATTTATTTACTTTAATGTTACAGCAAATACACAATTAAGAATTTCACATTTATGGAAGTAAGAAGAGATATTTGGTGTTTGGAAAAATTATACAACCCTGTACTAAACACATGAAAGATCCACTAGTAGCTATAACAGTAGAGACAAGTTGAATTAACTTCCTAGAAATGTAGAAATATTTCATGAGAAAGGTAATATATAGTGGAGAAGAAACCTATCAATACAAGGCAGGCAGGTATAAAACATGATGGAATATCTTGATTGCAGTCTTTATGGACTTCTGTTATTAACCATGCTATATAACAGTGCAAATAAATTTCCTGCAAAATTGTAAATCAGTTTTGTGCCATTAAAGAAAATATTATCTGATATTTTGAATTAGTCTTTAAAATTACCACTTTCAGATATGCTCATATCAGGAATAATAGTAGAACACTGTATGAGATGATATGTATTCTAGGAAAATAAGAGATAATGACCATAATTGCTTCAATAAACCTATGGTTAAACCACACACAGATATATGCCAGACTAAATGTAGCTGGGCAATAAAATCAGCCATGGTGCACAGTGTGAAGATCATAGCTGCTAGACAGCAGTCAAAAAAAGACTACCTTTGAAAAGTGCTACAAGATAAGAGGAGAAAAAATATGGATATCTGTTACATTAGGTCACCATTTATTGGTATATCTTTGAATGAAGTGTTTGGAAATGTAATTTACAAAAGAACTGAACACAGAATAGAAATTCTTCATTTCTTGCTCAGTTTGATTTAAGCAATGTCAGAGACAGTGCTGTTATCAGTTCTGTAAGCTGAAACACAAGTATGTTGAAAGCCTCTCAAGGATTTTTCCACTGTAAAAGTTGATGAGGGAGGAAAACCAGTTTCTCCATACAATTTGCTTATGACGTTAGGTGTAGGGTTTATGTTGCTAAGTATTCAAGTGGTGAGGGTGAGTTAGTTAACATATTGTTTCAATCTATCTTTCCAAAGTGGTACTTCTCAAGCACTTTGGAAGTGTAAGCTTCTTTTGGCTTGTGCCTGTTCACCTCTTTTTGTTGGCAGCTGTTCATCTCCAAAGCAGCGTTGTGGGAATTGGCTGGAATTACTGGCTGCAAGTACTGACGCCCATTTGCTCACTCTGGTTAAGCTGAGCTGCTGCTGGCACGTAGAGGTAGTTAGCAGCTATCTAGCTAGTTGAAACACTTGCAACCCAGAAATAAAAATCTGTTCGTACTAAGAATGGAACTGCTACCAGCTTAGGAGGAAACTGGATTGCTACAGATATATCTCATCCAGCACTTCAAGAGCTGTTTCATCCTTTATGCAGTTACTCATCCAGGGCAGTTCTGGAATTGAGGTGTAGTCATGGGGGATACAGACCTGGAGGAGACTTCCTGGATCACTTGCTGTTATGGAGAGCAGTTTTAACCCTTTCATGAGTTTAGGAGATTGCATTCAGAAACAGAAGTAGTTCTTTTGCTATCTGGAAGGTTGCTCCAATAACTTTGGCATTAGAATTCTTTTGTAGTTTCCAGCCATTTGTTGTGGCAATACTCCAAAATCATTCTCAGACTTGGTTGGTTTTTTTGCATTCCTTCAGGCCCCCTCTCTCCTCCCATACGTACTTATAAACAGCAGTTATGTGCCCTCTCCACCTTCATTTTAAATAAAGTTTTTCTGTTATATTCTCTTGTCTTTCCATATTCTTGAACACACTTGCAGTGTTAGATCTCTGTGACTTTTTCTTGGACTCAGCTGGCCAGAATTGGAAATGGACTTCTAGGAAAAATCTCTACCTTTTTAACGCAGTCTTGATATTTTCATATTTCCAAAGTACACACCACACCTGTTATATCCCGAGGTTGATTTTCACTCTTTGTTAGTTGGCTACCTCAGTGAATCATAATTATCGGTGATCACCTTGTACATCCAGGACTTTGGCATTTCCCATTTGGGAGCCCAAAGTTACAGCAAAATGTTTTTCATGACCTTACACTTGCTCAGGTAGGCTTCTAGATGCTTCTGCTACTCTTTCCGTTAAAGTCAAGGCTTCTTGCTGGTAACAATGTCTCCCAGTGTTAGGAAAGTATATATACTGAAGCTTAAGTTTTTCAGTTTGAAGTGTTTAAGAAGCTTTTCTAAATGTATGCTGTACAAATAAGATTTGTGGCAGTGGATGAGGAATTGACCTGCACTAGGAGCTGCACAGAAGGGGAAAAAAATCCCAAATAATTGTCAATCCACAGACTTCATTATTGCAAATTCTGCTTTCCCATAGTTTGGAATGAGAAGAATATTTGGCTAAGTACCTAAAAAAGTGGATTGGATTCTTTGGTTTAGAAGTGGTATTGTGCCACTTAACATGATTTTTTTCTTTTTTAGTTAGAGTATTGCTCTGTATTTGAGTGTTAAAGCCAAATACATTTTCATAAAATTATTGTCTCCTTAAAATTCAAGCCACAGCTGCCTTAATTTTTTCTTTGACTGGACTACTTGCATCTTAGATTATACTGTATGAAGACAGCTCAATGCTACATCTCATTTACATGTGCTTGTGACTTTTTCTCACGAAACTCATAAGTGAATGCTAAGTCTCTTCTTTCCCACCTGCAAAATCACAGTCAACAGCACTCAAGAGGAAAAGAGTTTATGATTAGGAAACTATGGTATCAGATTTGATGAAGGATCAAAGAAATGTCCACATAATGCACCAAATACCACTAAAGTACTCTGACCAGCTGAATAGCCTGAATAGTCTTTGAAACATTCTGGTCAATGATTTGTGCAGTGTTAGGCAAAGTGTGGAGGGAGATGATCCTCCTCCTCTATTCAACACTAGTGAGGCCACACCTGGGATGCTGTGGTCCAGGTCTGGGCTCCCCAGTACAGGGAAGATATGTACATACCGGAAATAATTTTGTGAAGGGACACAAACATGATGAATGGAGCATTCTGTAATTTAATGATTGTGTGATTCTACAATACTATTTTTATGCAAAATCACTGTTGTCTTTGAAGAGTTAGTAGGCAAATTTGGGTGATGTGAAATGCTTCCTGGAAAAAATGATACCGACAACAGAAGAAAAATATTTGAAGGCAGAACATTAGAAGTAGTTGACTTTAAGCTGTAGAACTTTTTGCAGCAATGTTTGTAGATAGGTTTCATTAAGTATTCCAGTCCAAATGTTTTTTTCTATCTTGCTTATGCTAAGAAATAGTATGTTTCCTTCCTCAAAAAAATTATTTTCAATTTTAAATATGTGTGAGTCATACACTGAATTTCCCCATTTGGGTGCCTGGATGAGTAGCAAGAAGATGCAGAGAAAATTATGGGCTAGATGCAAAGTACCTGCTAAATGCTTCTTTATTTTGCTTTTGTATTCTGATAGATGCGTACTGTGTTATTAGCTGCATGAGAACATGTACCTTTTGGAAACAGTTACAGATCATGGGAATATGACTTCATGTTTATAAATTTGACTCATGAGAATATGATACTGGCAAATTTGTATGTCCATAGCTCATTGGTAGGAAAAGTTTTATTGTCTACTAAGTGCAGATGTTGACACAGAATATATATGCAGTGTGAGGTATTTGAGAACCTAAGTAGAGAGAAATTGTAAATATTAATCTGAAAATCTCTATATTTAAAGTTGATGAAACTACTCTTGTACATAATTGTAGCTAAAATTGCCCTCAAGTAATAGAATATCAGAGAAACTCTAAAACTCAGATAACAACAGTCACAGTTTATGCAAATCCAAGCAGATCTTGACTAAGCTGTGATTTGGGAACTGAACTGGAAAAGTTGAAGACTAGTAACCAGTGAAAATTTACTATTGTGAAAATGTGTCCAATCAAGCATAAAATCTGCTGGTTCTCCTCTTAAAGTATTGATGGTAAAAATTCCCACTCTTCCACGCTTCCACCCCAGGTACTGTCAACTGTCAATGTTTTCTTTTAGGAAAAGGGATTTGCAGCACTTCATTAGAGAATTTGAATTGCTGATGAACTGTTTGTCATGAAACATACTAATCCAAATCTAGATTGTATTTGCAATATTCACAAGATTTATGTATATCCTTTATTTGTAGAGAAATTTCAATACTGTCCAAGGGAAAACCAGGGCAGGTCTGTAATTACACATAGCAGCTATATGTGGATCTACTTCACGACATTTCAGAAGATAGCTGAATGATGTTATCACATTGATCAGTAGGAGAATGTAACTTTCTCAGTTGGTCAGTAGTAGGAGAAATCCAAATTCTGTGATTTTAATATTATGTCTCTTCTAGCCTGTTTTACTGCATGAAAACAAAGTTGTACAGAAAGCAAGAATGTTTTTACATCTCAAGGCAATAGTAAATTTTATCTAACATACCTTATTTAAACAATAATTAAAAGCTTGTCTTTCTCCAAATCTCTAAAATTCTGAAACTTAAAACTACCGTTCAAGCTACTGTGAAAATATGAAAGGTAACTATCACTTGTAGTGAGATTAAATCAGACAAGATGTTGGAGAGGACTTTTTATGACCTGCTGTTGTCTCACAAATATGTTTGGAAAATAGTCTAGAGAAAAATCATGTAAATATTTTTCATAAAAATATGTATATCTCATACGCTGCTTCTAATTATGAAGGACACCATGTTTGAAAAATCATGTCCATCATATTTGAAAAAACATGGCATCAGATGAAGTTCCCTAGAAAAAGGGAAATATAATCCCCATTTTTAAGGAGGGAAAAATGGATGACCCAGGGAACTACAGACCAATCAGTCTCACCTCTGTGCCTGGCAAAATCATGGAGCAGATTCTCCTGGAAGGCATGCTGAGGCACATGACAAACAAGGTGCTTGGTGACAGCCAGCATGGCTTCACTAGGGAGAAATCCTGCCTGACCTATCTGGTGCCCTTCTATTATGGGGCTATGGATCTGATAGACAGGGGTAGAGCACTTGACGTCATCTATGAGGACTTGTGCAAAGCGTTTGACACTATCCCACATGACACCCTTGTCTCTAAACTGAGGGACATCAGTTTCATAGATGGACCACTCTGTGGATAAAGAACTGGAGGGATGACAGCGCACAAAGTGTTGTGCACAATGGCTTGATGTCCAGCTGGAGACCAGTAACAAATGGTGTCCCTTAAGGGTCAGTGTTGGGACTGATCTTGATCAACATCTTTGTCGGTGACATGGAGAGCGGGATTGAGTGTGCCCTCAGCAAGTTTGTCAATGACACCAAGCTCCGTCGGTTCAGTTGATAAGTTGGAGAGAAGGAATGCCATGCAGAGGAACCTTGACATGCTTGTGAGTTGGGCTGATGTGAACCTGATGAAGTTCAATCATGACAAGTGCAAGGTCCTACACCTGGGTCAGAGCAATCCCAGGCTCACCTACAGGTTGGGCAGGGAAGAGATTGAGAGCAGCCCTGTGGAGAAGGACTTGGGAGTGTTGGTCAATTAAAAAATGAACATGAGCCAGCTTCAGTGTGTGCTTGCAGCCCAGAAAGCCAACTGCATCCTTGGCTGCATCAAAAGGAGTGTGACCAGCAGAATGAGGGAGGTGATCCTGCCCCTCTACTCTGCTCTCGTGAGACCTCACTTGGAGTATTATGTGCAGTTCTGGTGTCCTCCCCATAAAAAGGACATGAAACTGTTTGAACAAGTCCAGAGGAGGGCTGCGAGGATGATCAAGGGACTGGAACATCTCCTGAATGAAGATAGGCTGAGAAAGTTGGTGAGGTTCAGGCTGGAGAAGAGAAGGCTCCTAGCAGCCTTCCAGTATCTGAAGGAGGCTTATAAGGATGTTGGGGAGGGAGTCTTCATTAGGGACTGTAGTGATGGGACAAGGGGTAACAGGTTCAAACTTAAACAGGGGAAATTTAGATTGGATCTGAGGAAGAAATTCTTTACTGTAAGGGTGGTGAGGCACTGGAATGGGTTGCCCAGGGAAGTTATGAATGCTCCATCACTGGCGGTGTTCAAGGCCAAGTTGGACGGAGCCTTGGGTGGCATGGTTTTGTGTGAGGTGTCCCTGCCCATGACAGGGGGGTTGGAACTAGATGATCTTAAACTCCCTTCCAATCTTAACTATTCTGTGATTCTATGATTCTATGACACATGTATTTGATTATCAGCTTTTGCTCTTTGTATTTCCATAGCCATCTATAGACTTTAAATTTGTTTGTTTTTTTTTTTTTTGTGAAGGTGAGGCTTAAATATAATAGAAGGAAGGATCAGAAAATATGGAACATATATATGCATGATAGTTTCCTGGGTTGACAAGTGCCACAAACTGCTTAAGATTAGATTGTTGTCTGTCAGAAGGTCCATGGTGTTAAAGGAGTTATTGTCCATTAATTTGATTTTCTTACAAGGAAAGCATTTTCATTTAACATTCTGGATCTATTTTCGCATTCACTCTGATGTCCTTCATTTCTTTTTACCTTTCTTTTTTTTCTCTTAAAAAAAGAAAACAACCCAAAACACAAAAGTAACATAATGATATTTTTTTCTGTATAAAATGCAGTAGATATTCTTACAACCCTGAGGGCACATGTCTAGCTATAAAGGGCACAGCAAATGCTTTTGTTAAAGAGGGACTCAGAAGAAAACTGTCTCAATTCCACAGCAAATCTGCATAATAGAGCCTAAAAGAGGGAAACACCATCTCCAGATGAAATAGATCAGCAGGAGTGCTGTTTTTCATGAAGAGATGGAATGTCATTACTTTGCAGAGCAATTCAATTTTATGTATTTTCCAGAACAGAGTCTGTTGTCTAATATTTTTATTTCAGACTTCACACCTTGTTTTATGAAGCACATTGAATCATTGCCCTTTAGGGGAAAGTTAGCTTTATTCCTCACTAATGGCAATTCAATGAAATTGCTTTGAGCAAAAGGTGAACCTTTGCTAGCAACACAAAAGAACTTATGTGACACTTTCATGTGAAGGCATTTACACCTACTAAATCCTTCTTGTGACACCAGTTGCTGGCATGTAACTGAAGCTCCACCTGCTGCAGCTGGATTCATGTCTAACTTTCTGAAGCAGACAGGATTTCCAGAAATGTGACTGATAAATGAAGCATAAACTATGTTCTATTACTCATCCTGCACCATAATTGGTGTATTTAAACTTCTTTTGTGGCCTATGTCTGCTTGAGTCAGTCAAATGAATTAATGGCTCTATCAAGACGTACCTGACTGAGAAAGGTAGCAGTAGTGTAAAACTAAGCTTAGTTTATCATAGAAAATGATATTAAAGAAGCTGAAAAGACTCTTGGAGGTTATGTTCCTGTCTCCTATGTTACAAATTACCTGGAAGAGTGCTGTAAGTTCTTGTGGCAACAGAGCACTGGCCTGTCCCCTTGCCAGAAGCTTGCATAGGACTGAAGATTCATTTCAGCTGCACATGGGATGCTTCAGGGTCCTGTCCTGATTGAGAAACACGGTATAGTACTGTACCTTGTCAAAAACAGTCAGATGCATTTTGTATTTCTGGGATGGGTCAAATTCTTTCGAGAGAAGTGAACAAAAATAAAGGCTATGTGATCTTAGTCTATTTTACAGAAAGTGTTTACAATCTTGAGCAAGAAAAAAAGAACATCCTATTTTAGGATGCCTTCTAAGCATACCCCCAGTAACAGACTGTGAGCTCAGACACCATATTAATATTGAAAGAGGTGATGATTTTAGCTTACTCAGTATCAAATGCTAACTCAAATAAAATGTTAGTTTCATTCCTTGTTGTATTCACTTGTATCCACCTTTCAATCAAAGATGCAGACGAAAATGCACAAAATGTTCTCAATGCTCATATTCTGTTATGATCATGCAGGTATATGGCTAGATGTGTAGATCTGCATCTGAATCCTACCTCATTCAAAATAGAGTGGAGAATTTCAAATTGACACTTATTTATTGTCTCTCAAACAGCTATTTCTTATCTCCAAGTATATGGATAATCACTGTATGTATGCATTTACACCGAGAAGCAATGGAAATTTTTTTTTTTAGAATTTGTAGCAGTCCTACAAAGCTCTTCTGATGAATTTTTTTTCTTTTTTTTTTTTTATATATATATATAAAAAGGATCCTTCAAATTACCACTAAATCTACTTTGAACAGCTCTGTTTAGACTAGCTCTGAGTGCTTTACCAAAAAGCTCAGCTTAGCTGAAGGGTAGCACAGCATTTTTTCCACAAGACAAAGACCTTGTCATAAATGTCACCCAAGGCAATGATAATGAGCAAGCAACACACCCAGCTACCTGTTCTTGATCCAACCAGATACATGGCATGACCCACTGTGTTGTGAGATTTTTGTTGGGATCCAGCACATTGAGACCTGAAGAGGTGCACAAAAGCACTCTGCTGCTCTTGTCATAGGAACAGTACTCTGCAAAGAAGGAGGAGCACTCTACTCCCCTCATGAAGACGCTGCACTCTGTATTAGCTGACTTCTTCATTGTCCTTCACACACCCTGGGAGGACAAATTCTGAAAGGTATAAAACCAAATGTACTGTCTACTCTTGATGGAATGAGAGGAAAGAAACTCATCAGGTTTCAGCTAGCCCAGAAAAAAAAAAAAGGGACACATTTTCTCCTGCTGTCATCGACTCATTGGATGAGCAGCTGGAGGATTCCCAGTTCACACTTGGGATTGTTAATACAGGGGGAACAGTTCATGAGAATTAATGCAATAGAAAGCTGCAGAAGAAGTGTGCATTATATAAGCACCAGGGATAATCTCGTTGCATTTATGCTCTTTGCTTTCTGTAGTCATGCAGATAGAAAATAAAGCCCTGCATTGTTTTTCGAGTAAGTGCAAAGAGGTTAATGGAGTGAGATCAGAAACTAATTTAGCCCATATTACTTCAAACAGTTGCCAACTGGTGAGTAAAAAAGTATGGTTCTAAAATAAGGTTAAAATAATGTCATTTATGGACCAAAAAAAGGACATGCACTATATGGACTTACAAAGAAGTTGTAATTAGGAAATAAAACTGTGAGAACCACAAAGAATGTAACGCACAGAAAGAATGAATTATAATTGTCACAAAGCTTACCCAGATGCAAAACAGGGACATTCAGTTTCCACTCTCCAGACTATTTTCAAAATAGAATGTACTATAAATTGACAACAGTTTTGTGTAGGTGTCCCAGCCTTAGAAATGGTTAGGAGTGCTCTTTAATTTTTTTTTTCTTCAAAATGGTTTGTTGAAATAAAAACCTTTTACAGATATGTATTAGGTATGACAACATTTTTATTGTCTGAGGATAGAATTTCCACTGAAGTGAGCTTGTATGCTTATAATATCCAGTGAATATTTCAAGCAAGTATATCAGGAGATTACTTTCAATCCTCTTCTCTGCTTACTTTGAAATCTCTCTCCTTTTTTATCACTGCTGCTCATGAAAACTCTACTTTTCATATTTATGAGGAAAAACGTTTCTCACACCTCATCATTTTCACCAAACACCAGAATTCTTCTATTTCTGCACAAACTTTAAATACTTGGCAGCAACATTAATTTGTTGCTAGTGATGCATTGTAACATAAAAAAGAGGCAATTATTAGCTGCATAAGCCTTGCTAATTAAAAAAAGATGAAAATTTTCAAAAAAAGGTAATTGCTTGCTATTTACAACTTGTAAAGAGTTCTGTTTCTTTGCTGGAGTGGCTGATGATAACAACAAAGCAACCTTCACTGGTGCCTCAGTTAAAAACGATTGCTTGGGAGGACACAGCTTTTTCTACCACACATTGCAATGTCTTAAAAATACTTTTAAATTTCAGATTAGGATTATGAAAGTGCTCTTCATTTTTTAGGTGTTTATAATTTCTATTAGTGTATGAGATAAACATTTAGGGAGAGAAGATTATTTTTTTTAAATTTATCCATCACATGATGAATATGAACTATTAATTCTACATTGCAGTTATAAATTTAAAAAATGTCTTCAGATCTTGAATAAGAAATGAGGAAGGGGTTTTAGGTATCCTATTTTAACTATAAAAGTGCTGGTTTTCAGGCATTTCTATTCAGAAGATATAAATGAACCTGCAGAGTTAACCATACATCTGTGTAAGGCAGCTTGGAGAGAGATCATGGCCACATTGTTAAACAGAAGAGAGACAGGTATTGATTGCTGATCACTTCCATGTGTTGTAAAGCTAGCTTCCTCCTTAAGGCTGAGCAGATTGGCTGATATAGCCCTTGGCTCTGTGAGGCTGTGGTGGCATTTTTTGTGCCATTCTGTACAGTTTTCCAGCTTGGAGTCACCAGGACACAGTGAAAGCTGTGTTGTGGTCAATCACAGAGGTTTCCATATTGCAGGACAGTGAGACACAGATGGCACTTGTTCAAGAGAGATGGGAAGAGGTTCTTGAGGGTGCAGAGGAGGCTAAAAGAGGGTTCTTGGAAGAGGAGTCTGAAAGAGAGCCAAGCTGGGCGCAGTTACATGCGTGATGCCTCTTTAAAGAAGTCCGAGTGGCCTCTTCCCAAATTATACTTGAGTAGATGCCTCAGAAAGAGCTAGTTGGTGGCCTTTAGGAAAAGCCAGGGAGCAAATGGAGAGGCAAAGATCCAAACTCAGGCTTTGTCTTTGGCCTCCTTTCATTTAGCAGCGTATACTTAACAGAGCACAAATAACAAATAGACCAGATTTTACATCCTCAGTTCTCCATTTTCATAAAATCAATGATCTGTTGCAGATTGCACACATGTGAGTGTGAAATAAGGCCTATTATGTTTAGGAACTGAGATCAGAAGTTCATTCACTGTATCATTTGTTCCTCTTACGGCATTTTGCCCAAACTGTTTTAGAGGACTAGGTTCATTAAGAGGTGACATTATATTCTTTATTGTAAGGCATCTTTTCAAGATTGTTCATTTCGAACATTCCAGCTCATTTTCTCTTTCAGAAGAGTGTAAGATTTTGCTATGGAGACATATGTGAGTAATAAAAAAGTAGTGAAAAATAGATAAAGTAGCTGAAGAGATCTGAGAAGCCCTTTGCTTTAAGGCAATATCAGCTGTACTTAACTCATTCCTGACAAATAGTTTTGTAACCTGCTCTTTAAAGTGTCCCATGGTGTAGATTCTATCATGTTTTCCCTTCTAGGAAATTTCCTGTTTAATCTAAATGTTTGTTGCAATTTTAGCTCACTGCTTCCTCATGACCCCCATGGGTCACTGTGGAGAACTGTTTGTTCCCCTCCTATTAGCATCCCCCAATTACAAAAGTAAAAACGCTTTATAATATGCCTCTCAGATTTTCTTGAGTGCCTGTTTTCAGTCTTACAGTCATGGGCTGCACTTTTCTAGATTTGTCTTGACGCATGGAGCTTTCTGGACATAGTACCCCTGCTGAAGCCTCATGGGTACTGGCAAAAGTGGAGTATTTATATATGTTATTTATACTTGAATGTCCTGTTTATGACTCTGTACTACCATCCCACACATAACGCTTCTCTCTTCAGCAGCTCCTCTGAGCTCCCCATTGTCTTCAGGGTCTGTAAGCAGGGAGTTTTATTCCCTTTTCCTGCAAATGAATTCTGCGAAGCATCAGATTCCAGATACAACATTGCCAGGCCCCTCTCCAAATACCCTCTGGTTTGACATGAGTCACCAATAACTTGACAATTTTACTATATTTTTCCCAGCTAGTTTTGTTGTTCACTGTGGATCCAGCATCTCTAAGTTCCTGAAGCTTGATTACAAAACTATCCTTTGATATTGCACAAAAGAGCAAAAGCCAAAATGTAGATCTCATATGTTTTTCTTTCTAACCACAAAACCTGCCATGCTATCATAGAAGAGAAATTGATTTATAATCTGTTCCTCCCAAGTATATGTTGTTGTTTATCTCCTTGCTATTTCCTAGATGTTATCAAACAACTTGATTGATGAGTTGCATCACCACATTTCTGCAAATTGACATTAAACCAGTTTGCCTGTGAAAATTCAGTCCTCCTCTTTTCTTTTTTCCTGGTTTGGAGCTGAGTCTTTGTTTCTCTTTTTCTGTGGTTATGTAGCATGATCTGCCCTTTTATGTATTTCTAAAAGCAGAATGAATTATACTAAGGGTATCACAGCCTCAGCCTTCCAGCTTAACTTTCAAATGTCAAGACAATGTACAAAATAAACTCAATTTATTCAAAAAGAAATTCAGCACTTTTGCAGTTTTCATTCTTCAGCCCATCTGATTGCAACATAATCTAAATACAGATAAATGAACAAATATTTGAATAACCTTACCTTTTCCTCTCCTTTGGCGAACAACCCTTTTGTTTTGCCTTACAAACTCAACAACCAAGTAAAAGTAACAGCCAAAGAAGAGTTTGTTCAGTACGTCGTCACTTCAGCTTGCTGTCAATTCAGCCTTAATAATAGATGTAGCTACTGCCACAATGCAATGTTTCTGTCCTGTAAAACATCCCAGGTAATTTTTTTGATTTTTTATTGAAAGCAATTTGTTCCTATACCGTAGTATTTCTAGGTAAATAATTTCCATGCAACAAGAGTCAATTAGGTTGAAGTAGCAGTTTCCCACCAGAGTACAAAATGGCACTGCTCTGTTGGGTGCTGTTGACAAATGAAAAACACACCCACAGGCTAACTACATACAAAGTTAAAATACAATATTGAACTTCTGGGAAAAATTGTGCCTTTTCAAGTATGCGCTGCCATTTCAGCAGTGTTTGTTCAAAAGTCATTACTAACCTTTGGCATCTCATCTGGGCTACTAAACGCTTTGCACTAAGGTTGCAGTAATGTGTGAGCAATGCTGGAATGTAAAGTCAAAGAGTCATGACTATGAAATGGAAAAAACAGACAAAATTTATGGTAGCCATCATTGAATGTAGTAGTATATTTCAGACATATATGAAAAATACTATGTTTAGTGGTATGCTGCAAGGACTGATTTTATTCCACTATCTTCTTGTACTAAAGTAATTTTCACCTGTGTTTTTACCTGCTAGCTTTACCTTTCCCTTGACAAGATAATTTATTTGTCAAGAAAAAGATGAGATAGAAGAATCAAATTTATTATAACAGAAATAAGTAGCCTTTTTTTCTTGATGGAGGATGTCTCTGTACAGATATCTGCATTGTAGGTCACTAAATTTGACCTCAATGTGTAGGTATTCCATTAGAGTCTGTGGAAAGAAAGGGACACTTCTACTGCAGGATCCACTTGAATTATTTCAGACCCCTGTAGTAGGATGAGAGGAATGAGACCTTCAGCATGCCTATTGCTCTCCATGGACCATGGAGAGTGACATTTGACTAAGAAGTCCCTAAAGTGAAGAATCAGAAAAATTCAGGTGTGTTGCTCCCAATAG
The DNA here is from genome assembly GCA_032466535.1 of Forpus xanthops. NCBI lineage: Eukaryota > Metazoa > Chordata > Aves > Psittaciformes > Psittacidae > Forpus > Forpus xanthops. The sequence goes on along the minus strand of JASSUY010030653.1, from coordinate 3,620 downwards.
GAAAGTTAACCTGGTGTTCTCTCCCTGCTATCCCCCGAAAGAAAGGTAATTTTCCTTTCAGTCCAAAAGGTTGAAGTTACTCTATCTCCTGGGGGAATTTGGAGAGCTTCTTTTTGTGCCTATTAATCTCCTTTCATATTTTGAGAGTGTAGCCTCACAGCTGATGAAACATCTAGATGTACATTCATCAGGTGTAAATTTTGGTTAAAAGTGAAGGTGAATCCAAATAGTAAATTAAGAGTTTATTCCCTGGATTTGTCACTGAAGAAAATCTGACAAGCTATATCCATGTTTTCCACTGGACCTGAGTCAGAAAAGCCAGTCCTACTGTTTATATCCTCCTTTTCAGGGTCAAAGTCAGGAACGCGTGTATTTATGAAGTTATCCACTCTTCACAAGATCTGATACTCTTTTTTACTAATTTTCAGTAGGTAAAGATTATAACTTCATCTTTATCTATCTGAAGACACTCCGAGGAGATGCAAAGTACCACAGCAGCACTTGCAGCTTCAGATAGCCATGGAAACAGAAGGCTGGGAGCAGGCTAGAAATGTGCCAGGGTAACTGCTGAGATCTTTGATTTCTCTTTCTGTGCTTATTTTCTTGTTAGCAGATTAAGGAAGATTCTGACTAGATCTTAATGCTTCAAGAATTGTGTATCTATAAACAGAGGAAAAATGTTCAAAAACTACATGTGAAATCTGTGCTGCAGGTAGTGACAAATGTAATGGCAATTTCCTTTATCAATGATAAGAATGATCCCAAATATTTCTTTTTGTATTGTTATTGTTTGTGCAATCTGATGATGCTTGGACATTAAAGTATGATTGGTTTATTGCAAAATACCATTGATACTCAAAATGTGTCTAGGGTATAACTAAATGTCTAAGTGCAATCTCTATTTCCCTTTTATATGAATGATAACAGAGCTACTTTTTTATACATGCAACACCCTACATCACAGCATTCTGATTTCCAGTGGTGAATTCCTTTTTCAGTCTCTTTTTTATTTTTAAAATTTAAGTTTTTTCAGAGTGAGTGTTGCGTTACATTTAACACCTTATTGATATTTATTTCATTAGCACTAGCCTACAGAATGACATATTTACTTAAAAACTGAACATCATTAAAGGTCTTATATATTTCTGGCTATAAAAAAAATAGGATTTTTGAAAGTAATCTTGAGAATTTTTACCTATGATAAAACTGTGCTAGGTAGATTGCTACTCTCCTGGAAATTTGGCTTATAGGGAAAAAAAAAATTATGATGATGACTTGTACCTTTTTTACAAGCTCCAGAAGGAATATAAATGTAGACTGTTTTCTGACCTCATATGAAAAATGAATTAAAGGTCATGATTCCAATTCTTTCCTAATATAGGCAATTAGTGACAATTTGCTTAGTAACCCAGAACTGTGATTAATGAATTACACCTAATTTCATTCACATTTTACACATCCTGTCTGAGATCAGGAATAAAAATGTATTTGAAGCATCCCAAGTACAGTGTTTGTGTTGGCATGGCTGAAGACAGGCTGTACTCATCAAGTAGCATGGCAAGGTGCAAACCAACCAGTGGGTGCCAAAGTGTCCACAGATTGAGATAATGGGAAAAATGCAGCAAGAACAGACAGCTCAGCAAGCTTGAATCATTTAAATGTGAAAGTCCCTGGGGGAAGAGGAGCATCCCATGACCAGGCTGTTGTGGTACACGGTGGGTCTGCATTTCTTTGCTTCCCGCTGATAGAAAGCTATGGGGGACCTTTAAATCAGTTTTAGCCCAAAACGTAAGGCAGCAGGTAGTCTAATGCTGTGTTTAAGGCTCTGGTAATATTTTTCCAGGGCCAAGAACATAAAGCTTTTTTTCAGTTTGCTCTAAAACTTCAGAGAAGCTGCAAATATTAGCTGATATTAGCTGGATTGACTGTGCCCTCAGTAAGTTTGCTTATGACACCAAGCTGTGTGTATTAGTTGATACGTTGAAGGGAAAGAATGCCATCCAGAGGACCATGACAAACTTGTGAGGTGAGCTGATGCCAACCTGATGAAGTTTAATCATGACAAGTGCAAGGTCCTACACATGGGTCAGCGCAATCCCAGGCACAGCTGCTGGTTGGGCAGAGAAGAGATTGAGAGCAGCCCTGCGGAGAAGGACTTAGGGGTGTTGGTTGATGAGAAAATGAACATGAGCCAGCTTCAGCGTGCGCTTGCAGCCCAGAAAGCCAACCGTATCCTGACAGCATCAAAAGGAGCGTGACCAGCATGTTGGGGGAGGTGATCCTGCTCCTCTACTCTGCTCTTGTGAGACCTTACTTGGAGTATTGTGTGCAGTTCTGGTGTCCTAAACACAAAAAAGGACTTGGAACTGTTGGAGTAAGTCCAGAGGGCCACGAGGATGATCAAGGGACTGGAGCATCTCCCATATGAAGATAGGCTGGGAAAGTTGGTGCTGTTCAGGCTGGAGAAGAGAAGGCTGTGTGGAGACCTTATAAGAGCCTTCCAGTATCTGAAGAGGGTCTATAGGGATGCTGGAGAGGGACTCTTCATGAGGGACTATAGTGAGTAACAGGTTCAAACTTGAACAGGGGAAGTTTAGACTGGATATGAGGAAGAAATTCTTTACTGTAAGGGTAGCGAGGCACTGGAATGGGTTGCCCAAGGAAGTTGTGAATCCTCTATCCCTGGCAGTGTTCAGGTCTGCGTTGAACAGAGCCTTGGGTGATATGGTTTAGTGTGAGGTGTTCCTGCCTATGGCAGGGGGATTGGAGATAGATTATCTTCAGGTCCTTTCCAACCCTAGCTATTATATGATTCTATGATATTTTTTGAATATCATAAATATTGGGCGTATTTCCATGCAGTTTGTTCATTAAGGGAATGCAAACCCTTTACAGATATGGAGAAAGAAATGGTGGTAAGGCATTTGTACTGTTTGTCCATTGTTTCTGAGGTATTCATCTCCATCTGTGCCAGGACCAATTCTTCTGCCATGGCTGCAGATATGAATCTCCAGTGTCATTGGAGCTACGCTGGTGTATAAAAGCAGCAAGAGGTGAGAGGAAATAAAGCCTGTTCAGTGGAGCTGAAATTGAGTTTCTTTCTTTCTCCTTATTCTATATTTGTAGTATCAATTTTTAAATTCAGTGTAACAGAGCACATTACAGAAGGGTCATGAAAAGATATTTTATTATCTTCAAATGATAAGTAATGATTGATATAGAGAAAATTGCACCTAGAAAAGAAACTCTGAAGCTGGAATAGGCAGTTCTTCATTCCCTTTCCAGTCGTCAATCTCATTTCATACCTTGGACATCAATTTATAAAACTCATAGCAGCATTTTAGTATAGATGGCAAGACCATTAAAAAAAAATAAAGCGTATAGAGAACTTTAAAAGTAGAAGTACTTCTCCAGCATAAAAAAAAGAGACCTCGTACCTTGTAAGGTTTCTATCTGCATGTAGGCAGTTTCTATGCTGAGTTCTTCCTCATGGAGCTGAGCCAGGACCAGTGATGTTAGAAAACCTTGTGGAAACCATAGCAGAGTGTCATGGGTTCAGCAGCAGCAGTTATTTTTCTTTAAGCAGTAGCTGGTGAGTACTGTGTTTTGGATTTTTGGCT
>JASSUY010030651.1:0-27671 GCA_032466535.1 Forpus xanthops | reverse complement strand
TTACTGCCCCCCCCCCCCCCCCCGATAATACCCACCCACCTAAACAGGATATTTTTATAAACCTAGACTTCTCTAAAGCCACAATTTCTGCTCTCAGGAGAGATGACAGGATATTTCTTCTTGGAGGAAAGAAGTACTGAAGTGCCAACAGTTTTTTGTACAGGAATCTTTCAGCAAAGAATTTTAAAAAAAGACCATCTACTCACCAGGTGTAACTGCTTCAGTCCACTGAACAAAGATGTGACCAGGTAATTCAATCCATTTTTACTGCATGGCCCTGGGGTTACCCTCAGGGGCTGCTTCACCCTGCAGCAGAATGGCCCAGGACCCTCTGCCTGCAGCTGCCCAAACCCCACTGCCTTGCTGACAGGGCAAGGTGGCACCAGCCATGTATCAGGTGGTTCTCAGGAGCTGCCTGATGCTTCACTCTCAGAGCCCAGCAGTCATGTCTACTTTACTGCACGAGCAGAGGTGTAACATCTGACCCCAACAGCCTGCAGCCCCCCCAGGAGGGCTCTGTGCAGTGCCTTGTACCTGCACTGTCCTCGCCATTCCCCTCCCTATGCCACACAAAGCCACCCGCAGCCCCAGTGGTTTTCCCACTGATCTCTCCTGCTCTGACAGATACCTCTGTAGAGGACAGGGCAAGGCAGGGCAGAAAGGGACACCAACAGTGCAGGAGAGGCAAACACAGTGACAGTCTGCCAGGAGATGGCACAAGAGCATAATCCTGACTCAGCCTGCCCAGTTGCTCTTGTGAGACCATGAGTGTCCAAACCGCTTGCAAGGAAGAGCCCTTGAGGCCAGCTGGCACCTGGACAGTATGAACCAAGTGGGAATTTCACCCTGAGCATGGCAGTGTCTGCACTGTGTCAGGCCTATTTCCCAGTTTTGAACATCTGAAGAGAAACCAACACATCTTCCCAGGAGAAACTGTTGCTCCTACTAGTGCAGGACAGCCTGGATGAGCCTCTGTCCTGGAAATCCACATTTGAAGAAACAAGCAGCCAAACTCCACTGATGTGTCAGCATTTAGTTATAGAGCTGAAATGTGGTTCAAATCTCTCCCTTTCTACATGTCCTGCTTCCGAAAACACAGAAAACAGCACCAGTGCATGCTTTCTACCCCTCAAAAATAATTCTCACACTACAGCTACGATAATTCAACAGGAATTAATTACATTCTACAGAAGGGGGCAGGTTCTGAAGGTTTAGCTGGTTTCCTTTTTAATTATTGTATTACACTGAGAACACAGCAAAACCTTTTTAACATGCTAGACATGCTCGGGTTTTTGTTTGCTTTCAGAGACTGCAATGCATGCTACGTTTTCATTTAATTAAAAAAATAAGTTATTAAAATAGTCTATTTTTGGTCAATATGCGTTTGCTTTACATGTGGATGGTTTCACATCAGAAATGAGGTATTTTTTTTCAATCAGTATTGAGCAACAGACATCTGGGAAAGCAAATAAAGAACAGATCAATGTATTTTCAAAAGACAGCCTGTTAATACAAAAACAAGTAGTCCTGTCAAAACTGGCTTATTTTTGAATAGTCATTATTTCCAAAGGAATCAATCTATCCCAAAAGCTAAATAGGGCATTACCTTTTTGATAAGCACAATATAACACAACCTCAGAAACTGGAATGCATGCAGAAGCCTCACATCAAGTATGGAGAGGAACTTGTAAGAGCAAGCGGCGACAGAACAAGGGGATGTGTGTATGGTTTCAAACAGAAAAGAGGGTAGATTTAGATATTACGAAGAAATTCTTTGCTGTGAGGGTGGTGAGACACAGGGTGCCCAGAGAAGTTGTGGCTGCCCCATCCCTGGCAGTGTTTAAGGCCAGACTGGATGGGGTCTTGAGCAATGTGATCTAGTGGAAGGTGTCCCTGTCTATGGTAGGGGATGTGGAGATGATCTTTAAGATCCCTTCCAACCCAAACCGTTCTGTCATGAAGTATGAACTACCTTATGAAAAAACAACTTGTCTGGGTAGATGCACCATCATTTCCAACTACATTTCTAGAGTCATGGCTGGCTGTTGGAATGTAAGGTGGGTTGGCTAAAACAGGCACACCATTTATGAGAAAGAAATACTAATATCCAGCTCCTGAGCAGCCTTATATGGGAATCAGAGAAAGATTTTGGCAGATGCAGGAAAAGAAGTGTAGGCACCCAGTTCACTTGAAATTCAAATGAGGAAACAGTGACTTGGTGCTTTCAGGGTTAGGCAGCAGCTAAGCAAAGATTTTTTTAAACTGCAATTTTACATTTAGGTTTAGAAGTGGAACTTTAATTGCGTTAAGTCCTGCCTTACATACCAAAGCTCTCCACAAGCACTAACCCTGTGTTCCTGTACTAAATAAAGTCCTAGAGAACCACAGCCACATACCTGATTCATCTTTGGAAGGCTACAATAAATCTGTCATGGAAGCCTACTAATTGCTAGTAAATCACCGTCACAAGCATATCCAAAAAGAATAAAAGCGAAGAGCTGAACATTCAAAGAGCTCTGGGGTGAAATTCTGTTTCTTTATAGACGAACCTGTAATCTATGTGAAAATAAATGATATATAATGATTACTAAATTTCAAATCAAATCTTCACATGGGGACAATTCAGTAAGATTAGTTGACTACAGGACTATGCAGCAGCATCAATTATGAAGCCTGAAATAGTGTCATATCCCTCTGAGGCTACAAAATCTCTGCATTGCTTTATTCACCAACATCAGAGGACATTCACTTTCACCAGAGTCTGGGGGTTCTCTTCTGGAAGAGAAAAAGAAAAAACCAGAAGGCATGAGCCCCAAAATGACTGGAATGATCCCAATTTATCATCTGAGCTACCATTTGCTCTGCCAATTGATGGGAAATGAAGTGTGATCAATTCCAGGCCATTGTACATCATTCCCATTGACTGACCTGGCAATCCTTGATTGAATAATTAGTTAAGATATCAATATCTGTCATTTTGCAAAATGTTCACAAGACAAAGCTCTCAAGTTTTCATAAAATGGACAATTACCATGTTATCTCTATTATATGTTATCACATATATGACTAATCCTTTATATTGCCAAAATATGGAATAAAAACATAACGGTGCATAAGAAGTAGTAAAATCCAGAAGCATGAAATTTAGAGGTCAGTGCAACCCCTGAAGTAATACAACATACATTTTTAATATTACAGATGGATAATAAGCCATATCAAAAAGGATTAGATGTGTGCTCCTCATTTACAATAGTTCACTTTAAGTAGCAACCTGTCTATTTTCCATTCTCAATATCAGGGGAAACAGCTAACTCAGGTATTCAGCAGTGACTGACAGCAATGCTGACATTTTAACAGCAGCTACTGTTTAAGAGCACTATCACCATCCTGTGATTCTTAAATAAAGATTTAATCTACTTTTGATGCAGCAGAGCTCTGCAGACCAGGCAATCTGCTGTTAGGGCACATGAAAAGGTGGGGGTTTCTCTAATCCCATCACCCAGTCCCACACCAAGTGTGTAGCCAGCTGTTCCAAAGCCATAAATTTGACTAGGCGAGGCTCTGACTGACATTATACTTTACATTACAGTCCCAAATCTGAACTGCTAGCAAACAGGGACACAACAGTTACTTTTCTATCTCAGACACAAATGGTGTTAACTGCAAATACAAATCAGTTACTCAGTGCAAAAATGACAACTTGTAAATTAGGCCATTTATAAGCACCCTGGAATTTCTATGTTTAGTTCACACGCATGGACATAGTTTCCAAGTATCCATATGCCACAGCAGTATCTAAGGACACCACTTCTCCTGAAATCATTCTGTCACAGCTTTAGGTGCCTCACCACCTTTCTCCTTAATTCTCATATCTATTATCTGCCAATGAAGAGCAAAACCAGAAATGGAAATGTACAAACTGAAAATGCAAATGCATCATCTGAAATGCAGGAAAGTGCTAGTGGCTTACAAGGCAGAAATGGAGAAACCATCTGAAAGAGAAAATACCCTACTCCACATCATGGATGATTAATTTCTTCCCACACTACACTGTAATAAATACTAGCCTTTGCTAACACAAGAATAGGAAAGCTTTTTACCAGAGCTAATAAAGACATGCCCTGCTTAGTGCTCACTTTAGTGTGCATAAAGTGGAAGACACTTCTGGTTTGCCAGGTAGCAGCCACCCAGATAATCCAAAGAAAACACTCTTCTTTCCTTTGGGGCTGATGATAGGTTAACACATTATGCCATAGCTTGGTATTCACTAGAGTCTTCCTTTGGACACAACACCAACCCTATCCTAGGTCTTTATTTTTCAAAAAGCAGAAAATATTGCACCAGTGAGATCCTATCACTTGCTGGCTGATGGTTTCTTCGATCCCTGCACCCAACAGGTGTGTGCTATAGCTGGGACATGCTGCAGTATATTTCTGTGGCTGCTGCTGTAGTGCAGTAGTTTGCATGACACTTTGAAGTGAACATTTCTTAAGAGAGTAAATCTGCATTACAGAGGCAGCACTGGTATCACAGAAGAACTATATATTCAAGTTCAATGCACATCTTTTTATGTCAAACCATCTTTCTTGTGCAACCCTTTATCAATGGAATTTTCTAATTAGGGAAGTGACACAAGTTTGAGTGATGCCCCCCCTGAATTGTTTCAGCAGTATTTGCCCACCAAGTATAGGCTATACAAGTTCTGTGCAGCCTGCAAACTCTTACTATGGAAATGTGATTTGCATATATGTTTACTAATTGCAGACAAATACAGTCTGTGCATTTTGCATGCTGAAAGAGCTTTCTGTCTTATGTTCTAAATGATGCCTTTTCATCCTATTTGAAGACCAGTTGTCTAACATTATCTTGCAGTATTTTACAATGTGTTTGTCCCTCCTGAGTGAAAAACTGAAATGACCAACTCAAACCCACAGACAGACAGAATGTTAACACACCATCTTCACCAGAAATAACTGCACGCTTCCTGTGTTACCCATGGCAATTTGAGTATTAGTACTTGGGGGGGAAGGCTCTCCTTTTTTTTTCTTTTGCATTTTATCTGTGGTTTTCTACTCTGGTAAGTATTAATTAAGCACTGTGAGCATCATGGTAGAAAATGGCTTCTTTCTCCCTGCTAGCAAGGGTATATAAAACATAAAATATTCTACCCCTTCCAGACTAGCCCAAAGCACAAACAAGTACTAGCATTCTCTTTGTTGTTTTACTCAGAGCAAATGCTACATCAAGTTCAAGACAGATAGCTGCATCTCAAGCAGACTGGCTCCAGGAATCAATCAACTTACCCTATCCAAGAAGATGTCCAGGCTTTTACATTTGTGGAAATGGTTACCAGACATTCAGTAATAATGACAACACAAATGGCTGACAAGACTTTATTCTTCTCTGAGATTGGAAAATTCTGATTCTGTTTGGCAATAAATGTAAATTATTTACAGTGTAAGGATATGGTAGACATCATGCAGTCTACTACACACGGATGTACATAATTCTTTTATTCCATAATTGTGCACTATATATGCATTGATAGAACTGCAGGCAGATTATTTCTATTTTGAATAATTTTCCACATATTAACCATTCATCTTAATACCTTTCCTTATCTGACTGCTTTACCTAGAATTGGTAGGGATATTTATTCAGCTAAAGCTTACTGAATTGAAGAAAACTTTCAGTTGCTTAGCAGGTCAGGTAAAAAGTGGATAAAGAAGCCTCAGTACTGCATATGATGCCAACACCCTCCAAAATAACATTTACTAAAAAGATTTTCACAAGCAGCAATCTCTATTTATTAAAGTAGTAAAATTAGTCTTGCAATATCTGAAAGAATGAAACATTCCCTGTGAAAATTAGCCATACACCATCACAGGACATTCCCCTTTATCCAGCATAAGTTAAATTTCACTGTCTAAGTTTCTCCTTTACATCTCTCTTTCCAACAGCCTAACACACTTCAACACGCTTTCAAAGGCAGGCTGGCATCACAGAATTCTCTCTCAAATCCAGGCTGCTTCCTCTGCACCGAGCTTCTTCCAGTGTTTTTTCAGTGTTTTTTCCTTTCCTTTGTGGTTGCTCACTCCCCAGTACATCTTTGTTTTCTAAAGTCGCTGTGCCATATACATCTCATCACAGTGATACAATGTAAGTGAAGCACATATGGCAAATTAAGAACACATTTGAAACATCCTTGAAATCCATTCTGAAGGATGAAGGGAACACATAAAAAACTGAGGATATGAATGTAAATTTTAGGATGTTAACAAAATCAGTCTTTTTTCTACTGCTTTTGTATCCGCTATTAGCACAATGTTACCAAAGATGTCATATGGACAAACTGCAGCCCATGGACAGTTTGCAGAATTTGCCTTCTGTATGTAGTCATCACTTGTTAAAAACACATGGTCGTTACTTTATTAAGGCATATTTTGGTAACCAACACATTTACAAGTTCAGGTCTACATTCTGTTTTGTTTTGTTCTTCCTCTCAGGAATACAGTGACAGCTGCTTATGATACATCTGCAAATTAACAGCATTTCCGGACCTTAGTAGACAACTTAGTTGACTCAAGCGTCACCATCTGAGAAGGATGAACTGCTGCATATAATAGCTTTAAATTGATTACCTGTTTACCCTTCTTACCATATCGACAATTGTTACAATTTTATTCATATTTCATAATGTTGCATGTTTTTCTTACATCTCCACCTCCCACAGTAATGGGATTAGAAGACAAGGTTCTCAGAGTAGTTGAGAAACTGAAAAGTGTAATGTTGAGTACACAATGGAACTTCAAAAGCAAAGAAAAAATAAACTCCAAATATAGTAATATTCACAGCTTATGATTTTTAAACCAAGATATTAGTTGGACATTATCTCTGACCTTTTGACTCGGATTGTCCAAGGGAGTGTGTGAAGAATGGTCACGCATGCACACTTCAGACTTCTGTAGTTATCATAACTGATATACTGCTGCTTAATCTGTATGTACTTGCTATCCAGAAGTTTTGAGTAATTCTACCTGGCAAGTGTTGCACCATACTCTCCTCTTTAACCCTGTTAGTGTCAGGATTCCCATCAGGGGGGTGGAGAACAGCACTTAGAGGTCAGGTGCTCTAAAAAGCTTAAGCCCAGCATTTCCTCAGCCTCAGTTTAATATGTCCTCCTCCCCAGAGTAAGTTCTGCAACACAACCTGAGAATTTCCTGAATCTTCTGCAGGGTAACATTACCTTCAGCATCACAGCAACTCCTCCCTGCTTGGTCACCCTGCTGCTGGCTCCATCCCTCTAAGACAGAGCAGGCCAAGTAAGTTTCAGTGAGTCTATTCTATTTTATTCCCTCCCTCAAACAAATGCATTGGAGCCTCTATTTCATAGACTCATACAATCACAGAATCAACTAGGTTGAAAAGACCTGTAAGATCATCAAGTCCAACCATTACCTCAGGACTGCTAAGACCACCACTAAACCATATCACTGAGGTTTGCATATTTGCTTTATTCTTCCCATTATAGTAAAACACTTGATTGCAATACTTCTCCACTTCTCTTTCTGAAGAACAAGCCACTAAGAAGTTACCTGCAACATGCCCTGGTAAAAACAGTAAGGCCATTTGGACCACTCATGTCCTCTCTGCTCTTGCCTTCCTCCCGAGGAAAACCGGCAACTTAACTCATTCCTGCAGGCAAAATTTCTCCTCACCCTGGGAGAGTGAACTTTGTGTTTCTCTGTCCAGTTCTTGGCACTGATATACAACTCCCAAGTGACAATGGGAATGAAAGGAATTAGAAAAAAACCACCATGAGTGAGACTGTAACTGTCTCATTGAAATGTTTGGCAAAATCCTTCATGCTAAATGAGAGAGATATTGCAAGTTGCCTTAAAAATTGATCCTGGATGAATGAATCACCTCAGTAAGATTTGTCAGGACTGATTTGCATCACGAAGCCAGCACTGTCTCCTGGCATCCTGAGGTAATCATCAGTGAGAAAGCCAAGAACTGAATGGACGTAGAAGAAGATGAGAATCACTTACTGCTAGGGCAGGCTTTATCTGCAGAGGCAGCCTGAACTACTGCACCCTATCACTTTCCTGCCCACACTGGAAAGCTTATGATCTGTCCCAGAGGATGCTTTCAGAATGTGTTAACACAATGAGGACAGCACAGGCTTGAGCCCTGATGTTTGCTCCCTTCAGGCTGGCAAGCTACCTACTTACATGGAACAGCAATCATATGTGCTATTTTTTTCCAAGCCTTAGTGGACAGTTCAATGAGGATGAGATGCAGCTGTTTTCCAGCACAAATCCTAAATTTTCTGCTGTGAACTATGATCACCAAGAGCGGCTGAAGTGAAGATATGCCATGAGATGACAACATGGCTTTCATCCATCTAACCTCATTTTGGCATAAAGGAAAATGAATCTTCTAAAAAGTTCTTTCTTGGCTAGCAGTAAATATGTAATATTGTAATTTATCACCAACAATACCATTATTGCACTGAAACTGATTCCATTTAAAGAACTTTCAACCCCTAAAGGGCTTCAAGCAATTCTCAGTAAATTTCCATGTCTAGATATGTCAATAAATTCAGTCTCTTAAGCTGCAAAAAAACGAGTATGGGAATAATACTCCATTTACCAAATGTATGCAAATAAATCTGACTAACAAAAAATATCACTTTAAAAGCAAAAAAGACAAATACTATTTGTAATTATCAGTATTAGCACAATTTTGTCCCATTTCCTTTGTTTTGTACCAGACAAACTATGAAAATGTGATTCATTCACAGGCAATAATCCTGCTGAGCTCCACCTTTTACCCTAGGTAAAGGTCTCTTCATGAAATTTGTTCTAGCTGCCAAGTGTGACAGGTATGCAGCAATATATGCTTGGTGATGAGCACTTGTGACAGCATTTAAGTTGACCTAGTTTTCAAGCTAGTTCATATATCTTAGTAGAAAAAAAATCCATATCAATGAATAGGATAGGAATGTTATTATTACATTATTGTCTCTACTGACCCCTCCCCAAAGAGAAAGAGAGACACTTTTCCTCTGTATTCAGCCTTTCCCATTCTTAGGTAATTTTTGTTCTAGAGGCACATTACTGTTATAACAAAACAAGTATTTATTAAAAAAAAAAAAAGGCAGTCTTAGAAGGGATATAACTATGTGGTACAGAAGTGCTTTGTCCCAGACAAGTTGCATTCCCCCCTCACAATCAAGGCAAATTCTACCAGATTTATGGGTACAAATGCTTTTTCAATAAAATCCCTTTCAAAACAACTGTGCCGGTCCATGATCACACCTTTTCTACTCTCTCAACACCCACAGGGCTCCTTAGCATAGGTCCGGTGTCCAGTTCCTCCCTTCACCTCCAACAGTAGTACAGACAAATTTACTCCCATTATCCACATCAAAAAGAAGTCAGCAATCTCCACTGTCATTTCAAAAAGGCATTAATCTCAAAAGCTCTAGAAATTCCGTTACCTTTACCCTTTCCTTTCGGCAAACAAACCATTTCACCTAATCCTCCCACTGACCAACTGGAAGTCAGGCTGACCAATAATGCTTTGAAAGGTTCCTTTGTTTACTTCTCTGCTTAGCTGTCACATAGGCACATCCTTGCTTGCCTACTATTAAATATGAATTTCATCTTACTATTTGCTCAAGTGCTTTTTACAAGCACGAAAAATGGTAGTTTATTGCTTCCAAGCCAAGTATTCTCTGGTCAAAACCATAAAAGCAAATATAAAATCTCTCCTCCCTCTCTTCCACATCAGATTTGTTTAATAGAAAAGCCATTTTATTTTCTCCCGTCTTAGCATTTGGGATCCAAACGCTGATCTAGGTTCTTTCTTCTTCTATCATAGAGATCAATTAGGATTCTGCACTCTCAGCCAGTTGGCAACTTGGTTGATGAAGAGTAAGGCAGAAAATTAATTCAAAGTTCAATACTTTCTTCTATCACTTAATGCAGAAATCAGCCAAAGAAAAAGGAAAAACTAGTGTGAATAATGACAGAAAATGGTGAAGAGAGAATGTACAACATGCTTGCCTGAAGGTTAAAGAAACTAGCTAATGCTCCAAGGACTTTTGTGAGCTCTATGCAAAATGGTCATTGGATAAAACGCAGAAAGAGGAGCAGGGGTTAAACCAAGCTCTTCCCAGCATTCAGCTCTCACTTCTTCTTGCTCAGTTCTTTGTGTCTAAAGGCACAGCTTCAACAAGAAATACAAAGTATTCTGACCCCCACATTAGTTTGTAGTGTAGAGATTAGGGTTGTATCTTTATAGAGAAAAAAATTGTAAAACCCTTCTCACCAAGGAAGACATGAAGGGTTTACGCTCTGCGTTCTATATAAGCATTCTAACCACGAGGCTACTCTTCAGGGCAAAGCAGAGGGCCTTCTGGTTTAATTGAACATTAGATGTTTTCTTCCAAAGGTGAATTTGATCTCCTATTCTTGAGAAAAGGGTGGAGGAACTTATTTCAGGATCAGTATTTAAGAAGGCATGAAGGAAGGTGTTTCTTCAGAGCCATGAATACTCATGAAGACACAGTGTATATTGACATAACTCTTCACTGTTTGCTGTTATCTCTTGATTTGTATTTTTGGTGTGGTTGGTTTAGTTTCTTTTTTCCACGTAATTGAACACTGTCTTAAACATATGTTAATGGATATATATTTACTAAATACTACATAAACCAAGGAGATTTGGCATTTTTTATGCATACACAGTTATACCTCCAAGGCTCAAACAGTACCTACTGAAATACTTAGGATCTTCAAATATACTGTGTTTTATTCATTTAATTCACAGGCATTTCTGAACATATACCAACTCTTTTTTTTTTTTTCTTTCCAATAAAGAGCTGTTACTTCTTGCAATACAAGTCCAGTGCAAAGCCAGACTTTGCACTGCTTATGTAAGCTCTGGTTATGCAATATGCTTTTGGTTTTCTTCCACGCTTCTTTATCTCCATCACTAATTTTGTAGTTTCAAGTAAATCCCAATGTGTATTTCTTGTGAGAATATGAAACATTGTATACCCCTGACATTTACATGGAATCACAGATACTGCACTGTTTTTCCTGAACATAAGTTTGAGTATGTTCTTGACAGAAGTGCCCACCTTATTGATTCAAACAATGTATGAGAGGCATCAAAACTGCAGCAATAGTTTAGCTGCTAACATGAATCACAAAATCTTTTTCAGCACATTTGAAGTGGGATCTTACTGCAGTGAACAGTGTTACATAAATACAGTAATCTGACATGATGTAATTTCAGAGCAAAATCAAATCAGTGCATTGACTTAATACCAGGTTCTATGTGACACTCTCATATTCTTGGCTGATTACTCAGAAAGTGCAGCATAAACAGCCCTGCACAAGGAAAAATATCTAACCTATAGAAAGTAAGATGAATAACCTTATTGGACAGATGCACTCTGAAATTTTAATTCTGCTTCAATTCCTGTTTAGCAGAAGTTCATTAAACTTCTACATCATGAGTCTGACCTAGAAAAGTAAATAAGTACTCTGTTATTCCCTTTAGAGCCCTGAGTTACTAATAAGGAATTATAAATCTCCAGTCACTTTGTCAAGCAGCCAAACACATCCCAAGTGAAACACAACTGCAAAGTTCATAAAAATGAGAGTGACTGAAATGCAAGACTAAAAATGTGATTTGTTTTATAGACCATGAATTAATACCACATTGCTTCTGCTTTTGTGAACTACAAATACAGACAAGCAGTAACGCAGAGAATATAGCTACCTTCACCTATGTAGGTCAGCTTTTTCACTGACCCTTGTTTGTCTCCTCCTTGAAAACATCAAGTTATTGCACCTACACGGCACTATTCATCATAGATGTGTACATTTTATGAAGATAGATAGGTAGTTTAGATGTGAAGACACTGGGGAGCAAATAACCATAAACATTCACAGAGGCTTCAGCCAAAGTCACCATGCAAGCCAGTGATGGATTTGGTAATACGGCCATAGCACTGTGGATCGAATTCCAGCTCTGAAAACCACAGCATATTGTGGGCATTGCTCCAACATTTCTATTTTCTACATTACTAGAATGTATTTTCTACATTACTAGAAATTTATGAATAATTGCATTGAAGACGTTTTCTGAAACAAAGCCACAGTCTTCCTATGCACAGGGTAAAATCTGCGCTCTGCTGGAAAACTTGACACACTGATAAAAATCCTCTTGGCTCCAGTGGGTGTAAGGGTTTCCATTCCTTTCTAAACATTTCTTGAAAATCTGCTTTGGATTTGTTTCATTTGTTGGACGACTTCAGTCATACTATCCAGGCTATGTTAAATATAGTAGCTTGAATTGTCATTACCTACAGCAATTAGGCCTATAATTAGATCCCCTTCAAAGCCTTCTTGACTTGCAAATGCATCCCTGATGCTGTTTTACCATTTGACCCTGGAGTATCTCTGGGTAGCTTTTCCTGGTGCAATGATTCCAAAGTCCTCTTTGAAGTAACTTGGCCAAAAACCAAAATGCTTTTTTTAACACTATGGTGAGAATTATTTCTAATCAAGTTTCTTCTAACTACAAAAGACCTAAGGCTCATTTACAAATCACCACACTGCAGTTTTCCCTACTGCTTTTGCAGCTGTCAGAACCCAGTTTTGCCTATAGAATGCTCTGAATGCTGCTGCAACATCAAAATCTGCAACTGTATATGCAAACATTGATTTTGGTAGGAATTTGGTTACATTAGTAAGACTGGTGATCTCAAACTTTCATATTGTGAAGCTCAGTTCAGTGTAAGGAAACCCTCCTAATGGCACCATAAAAGCCCTAAGGTCCTGCCTGCCGCCAGTAATGAAGAGGGCATGTCTTATTCAGAAGAATCATGTTCTAGCCATGACTAAACCTTAAATCAGAGATACTGCCCATTTCATTGCTGTGTTCTGAGGACAGAAAGGTCTATATTATGTGTGTTCTGCATATACTCTGTAAAGCAGTTTAGGACTCTGTGGTATGAAAATTTAAAATAAGTTATAACATGGCATCACAATTTGAATTATACCTGATGCATTTGTCATGCTGGTTTTTAATTCTCTACCCACCTCTAAAGCTGAGATGGCATCATTAATTACATAGCTGGAACACTGAACCTGTATAAAAATGTGAATGAAATCACTAAATTAAGATTGCCTCCAAGAAACTGTCTCATTAGCAATACCAAAGTGCAACTGAAATGCATGCAAGAAGCTGTTTACTCAACTGGCCAAGAAACTTCACAGTTACTAAAGGCAATCTTAATCTAGACAAAGAGAGGGTTAATTAAAGATAAGCAAATACTTTGCTTTGTTGTGTTTCAAGTATCTTGTGTTCCACTTAAATAGGTGATGAGAAGACAATGGATCCTCTGGAAGATCACAATGAGATGTGAAGTACGTTGCCTGGAAAGTATTATAAAATCATGTGCTAAGATACAATGTACTAGAAAAACGGAAATTAAAATCTTGTACACTTGGCCCAATTTGCATGTATTTTAGCATTCCACTGTGAAAATATGTTTTGTAACTACTGACACCTTCACATCAAATTCAGAAACTAAGTCACTGAGGGGGTTTTCCAGCCACACACAGTGTTTCAGAGACAGAATGTCATGGTCTTTCCAACTCTCACAGAAAAAGACAGATACGGCTCTGGGCTGTGAGAAAGCCAATGTTTTATGGCTATATGGTTAAAACCAGTTAACAATCCACCAATTAGTCTGTAAACTCAAGAGTAATGCTAGCAGCTGGACAGCCTGTTTCTCCACTTCAGGCAATTTAATATCTTCTATCTTTTATTTTCCTTTTCTCTCTATTCCATAAAATGCCAATAAATCCTGCTTTTCTTTAATCTAAGCTTAATTGAGTTTTTGGCTGTTATCTGGGGAAATTACTTTTTCACAGTCCTGAGGGAAACAGAATAGTGTCCTCATGAGAGCTGAACACAACAGTCAGCCCACAGGTCAAGGTCAGGGGAAAAACTGTTATCTCCTTTCAAGGAATTGCCTCAGAGGGGTCAGTGGTACCATTATGAACAGAGAAAGGGCTAAATGACTTGAGGACACAATGCACCATCAGGGACTCAGATACATGTAACAGACTACTGACAGTTAGAGGTAAGATTATATATAAACATGCTAGGAATAAGATGGGTATTTTAAAGAGAATTTCAAAAGCAACATGTTCACTGAAGTGTAGTGCACATGCAGCATATAAATTATAAAAGTCTAATTAAAGCAGTACAATTGTCTTAATATGGATGCAGACTTAGAGGTATAATGGTGTTTGTTCCATGATAAGCTGGTCTTGACACTATACATCTATGCCCATGGCAGATGACAACTATTTCCATTAGGGATGTGAGCACAGTAGAATAAAAACCTCACTGAGACCAGTACCAACAAAGAAGGCACGTTTTACCAGCAATGTTAAATTTCACATTTTAACAGTTAAATTCAAAACAAAATGTGGAAAACAGGGTTCTCAATTTTAAAAAGCATAAAAAAGCAGTTTTCTTCTGTTTGTACATCAAAGGTACACCATTAGCAACACAAAGGAAATTTTGCTTCTCATTGATGCCCTCCTCAGGGTTTGCATGTACAGACTTCCCACTAATTGTCCTCCACATTGTGTAATTATAGAAGATGGTAAAGGACCTGAAGTTAGGAGGTCCTTTCAGTGAAGTTATCACTTTGCAAGTCTGAGCCTAGCATTTTTATCATTTTTGATGCTTTGTATCACTGTGCTATTTGGAATATTTATTCAGAACATTTGTATTCCAAATATTTCCATTTTCAGAATACAATTTAACGTATAGACAGAGCAGCAGACTGTCTGCTTCCTGACAGGGCTGATAAGCACCAAAATGTTTACAACGTAAAACTGTCTGAGAAGCAAAGCAAGAGAACAGACCTCTGCAGGACAGGTGCTCAGACAGGAATATCTACTAGTAAATCTGAAATGTCTCTCACTGACAGAACCATTCTAGCTGCTATCCAGACATGTTCCTCTGAAATACCAAAGGAACTCATAAGTATAGCCAAAACTATTCTTCATGTAAAAATACTACATCTTTCCCTTACTGTGGCCAAGACACATTCTGGATATCAACATATTCGAAACATTTTGCTGGGACACCAACATACATATAGGTTTTTTCTTCGTAGCTCACGGAGTATACCTCTGAACAGACTGATGTGCTATAACAAACATGCATATTCTTTTTCTCTGCTTGGATTTTTTCAACAGCTTTCCAGACCATGGAAATATGTTACCCTTTGTGTTATCCCTAGCATCAAGCACTGTTTTATCTCTAGTTGCTTTCTTCAGCAATGCCTACTAGAACCTGAACTTGCACCTAGATCTACTAAGTCACTGTCCATATCAAGTTGCCCTCCTGCAGCAACTGTACAAGTCATTGGCAAAAAGATCACAACATCCATAATTCCACTATGACAACTTTAGGCTTGGAAGGAAATAAACAGCCCTGAAACAAACTTTGCTTTATGAATTATTCCGATGCAAATTCATACTCTAAAGCATTTCTCTTGTGCTGGAAGAAAGGAATATACACAACTGAGAATTTATTTTTATATCTGGATTTACAGGGGTCATTATGAAAAATTGATTAACTGTGACAAACCTCCAAACAAATACTAATTTAAAGAATTAGGTGAGAACCACAGTAGTGATGAACAGCTAACCATTACATTCACCTGAGTCACAAACAAAAGATGTTAATGTCCATTATTCCTATTTAATGCTGTGGATTTTACAATACCCTAGTTTAGCTCTTTAAAATACACAGACACAGACTAATTTAAATCTATGTAAATTAAGGAGGATTTTTATCAAACTACTTTTGAAAAACTGGCCCTCTGGATTTCTCAGGATATAATCATCACAGTTAATGTATTCACATAGGAAAGAAATTGGCTTAGTCACACAAACCATCAGCTGAGGTTTGCATCACTCTCCTCACTGAAGAAAATCATCTGTATTAAAATTCTGAACATTTTCAAAATGCTTTAAACGCAAAAATTTTTCTGTGTCCCTTCCTCCCATGATGGCTACTATGCTGGTATCACTGTAAAATTAGGGTTCTAAATCCGCCAAATACTGAATTATGCCAGAAGTACTGTGTGCTGATTGTACAACACTATCATGGCATCTGTGAGCCAGCAAGCTCCAGCAGCTCCCTGGGGTGCACAAGCAGTGGACTGGCAGAGCAAAGAGTCATTATCCCAGCCAGGGAGCAGGACAGCTGGGGGGCAGCCCCATGCCTAGGCATCAGGTACCTCCATTGGGATGAGGATGTGCTGAGGCCTGGCCAGGATGTCAGCCTATAGGCTGGGCCTGGCTCAGCAGGGCTGGGCTGGGGCAGAGCCAGAGCCTGGCATCCTGCAGTGTTGGTTTTGCTGGCACAGGGGGCAAGGATGGATGGCCTTGGGATGGGTTGAAATGGAGTTCCTAAGTCCACAGGAGCACTGTGTAGAGCTGTTCACATCTTCTCCAAAGCAAAAGCAGAGCTGCTATGCAACTCATGCAAAAAGTATCTGTAGATTTTGAGGAGAATACAGATGAAGAAGAGAGCAGTGCAGGGAAAGGGTTCTGTCTTAAAGGAAAAGATGGACAGCAAGATTCCAGCATTCATTTGTGCTCCAATATCCAGTCCACAGCAACAACAGTGGCAGATATAATGATCTAGTATTTATAGTATTATGACATTTATGGGTATAGGCAAAACATTTACATGGCATTGCCCATCACTCCCAGATACAAAGATTCCATGGCAACATGGCCAGATCAAGCCACACAAGTTGAGTGACACCATTTACAATTTTACCAGTCTAAATAAGGCCTGCCAGAATAAGACACCAGGCTATGCTCTTTCTGCCACATGTACTGTTCTGATGAGTTTTACAAAATTATAAATTTGGTGTCGTTATTTTGTAGTAAGGTATGAGATATTTCCATTTAAGAGCCCTAAACGTGAGATACCAAGTTCAACATCAGAAGTAGTGAACTAGTATCAATCTAGGGCAGCTTGTGTGCATCCAACCAAGATACAGTTCATTGCAACAGCCTTTTTTTAACTTCTAAAAACAACCTGTGGCCAGTCCTTCAAAAAGTCACTATGAAATTCACTTTGGAGGATCTACTTCTAATTCAACTTTTCCTAATGCAGCTTTAAATTAGCATGTTCAATAAAGCAAGCAACACTCCAGCTTTAATAGCCAGAATCAGTCTTGACTCTCATTTTATCTTAGCTGGATCTAACTACTTGATACTAATGTAGAGTGTCAAAGACATTTTCTGAATTTCACTAAATTATTATTAGACAGGTTTTGATTCAAATCACTCAGTATAACACTATAAAGCTATATATATCTCAGTTTATTTTGTAGTATTCTTGCTTGCCTGCAGATGAAGATCACAAACCTTGACTGGGCTTTCAAGTAAATCCACAGACTTCAGGACCAATTCCATAATCTGATTCATGCGACTAATCACATCAATTGGTTTGTACACATCCTTCTCAAACAGAAAAGTGCATACTTGCTTCCTTGAACCACATTATGTGCATTTATTACAAGCATATTGCATAGAATATGATATTTCAAACAGGGTATTGTACATGTCATGCATCAGCTATGCAGCAAGTAGCCACTGCTTTCTGTGGAAGTGTCACATGAGTGCTGATGGAGTTTGTCAAGCAGTACCTTGAAATTCAGTTATATCTCAGTGGATGACTGGTTAATTTTACACAGTCTAGACAGAAAGTCTGAAAATTAACATGCATAAATTTGAATCAATCATTCCTTTGCATTTACCAGTCACTGCACTACTGGTATCTATGGAAAAATGGCCTGGGATATCAATAACAAAATCCACAATAGTTAGGTACCCATCAACAGATACTGAGGTATCTACCTAATCACAGTTGTACCATATTTGAAAGGATATATGAACTCTCTAAATAAGGCGATCATGCCCTCAGTAGCTATTAGCATTAATGGTCAGTCGCAGCGGAAAATCTAGATGATTCAGCCTTAGCATAGACAGCATTGTATTATGTGCCACGTGAGCAAAGACCAGCTAGATTTTCACTAATCAGTTCTGAGAGTGCCAAAGGCTCACTGATTGTTTCATCAACTCAGGTTTATTCCAAGTATAGCTCATCAGATTACAAGTCTGACAGACACTGAAGTACCTTACAGTGTTACACAGCTGATGAGCACAGTGTCACAACAGTCAAAACAAACTGAGGCAGAATCTTTTTTCAAAATATATTTCACAAAATTCTAAGCTTTTCTCTTTGGAATGTACCTCAAAAATTAACTACATCATGCTCAAATTCTTTAATGTTTACTATCAAATTAAAATTCAATATTAACATATTTAACTGCATGCTTTGAAATATTCTACTTCCACTATGTGTATCCAGTGATGCTTCTACACATGCTGGAGTAATATGAAATGTAGCCTTTGGTATTAATGGATCAGAACCAATACAAGGACACATGATGGTTGATCTGAAAAAGCAACAGGCATGCAGACATTAATTGAACAATGCACCTGATATATGAGGTAATCCCCGTAGTGGATGTTTCACATGCATCAGATATGTTGCTTTGATATCACTGCTCTAAAGAAATATTTCAACCCTCCTCTGCAGCCTAGTAAGTAGTTAATAATCCTAACGTCATGCAGTATATTTTTAAACACTGTACAATATTTTGTTCTATCTACCATACACACACATTCAGCATAACCAGGAGTGACACACAGAGGTATATATCCTCACACTTGTTTTGAGAACCTTATTTCTACTAAGAGGCAGATCACTTTGGATCACAGAACTTTAGAGCCTTCAAAACATTTTGCAGATCTGTAGGAACCTTTTACTGCAGCAGCACTTACAGGAAGCACAGATATTCGTACGTAAATCAGTTACTCATTTCATCCTGCGATGCTTCAACTTTCTTCTTGTACTTTTTTCTGGTGTTTGACACACATTATTTACTTCATGTGCAACTCCAACTGTGGTACCATGTAACTGTACCAATATGGTAAACAGTATCTTCTAGCACCTACAGAAACTTCTCATAGCTCAGCTGCAGGTGTACTTTAACAGCCACCTGACTCTTATATGTTAACTTGCAACTTCTTGCCTTACCTACTATTATTGTACTTAGCCCTCAAATTCTTTAGGTTGGGAAATTCATCTCTTTATTATATGTTTTCAGAGTTCCTGGCACAGGAACAACTGGTTCCCTACCTGTGCCTTAAAATACATTCACAATAACAGAGTTCTTTACTGCAGTTCTCTCGGGCTGCTACTCACCAATGCCTCAGCACTCATTTCTTTCTAGCTCTCTAGCCAAAGCAATGCAAATCTGTACATTCCACTCACAGCAAGCTACGGCACCTAACAAAGGGCAGCTCAGCATAGCCTGACCTGTACAGCCACACATAAGTACAATTTAACAATCCTTAAAAAAACCCAACAAACAAAAAAACCCCATTCTCTAATCTATACTTTGTAGGATCCATGGAGTGTATGCTGATTTACACAGAGTAACAATTGACCTCTCTGGTAAAGCAAGCCAACATTTATTCATTCTGATCTTTTTCAAACAGACTCTGACCATAAATGCACAAAATATCATGCATTTTGTTATTGTTAATGTACAACATTAAACTGAACACGGAGTAGAAGGAGCCCTTATTTTGCCAAGGCTTCAGTTCTGGATAAAAAAACACTAATGCCACTTTTATGGATCACACCAATAGTAACTAATCAAGAGCTACCCATGTGCAGATTTAAGTAGTCACATACTTCTAAAGATATTAGATCACTTCGTGAGAGGCTGTCACTTCCCGAATGCACTGATGACACTTACATGCACTGGCGGAAGCTAATGCCATTTAGGAATCAAACTAGCTTAAGCAGGAGTCTACTGCTAATTACTACAGCCCTCACTAGCACAAGAGTAAAGCACATGCTTAAATGTCTAATTACCCTCACTGAAGCAACAGATGAACTCACATGCTTAAGTACCTCACTGAAGTATAGCTGTAATTATGGTCTGTTCTTCCTGCCACTATCTTTCAATAAAGACCTTCAAACCATGTGGACATTTCTGAAGACTAACCACAGCTGAAAGGAGGGGATCGCAAGAGCACAGTCATTGAATCATTTCTTAGCATCATCTGAGTTAGTATTCACATGTTACTGTAGCACACACATGAGATGATATCCCTAAGTATTCAGAAAGCCAGTGCAAGCCTTTAAAATACAGTAGCATGTGTTATTTGACTAAACACTGTGCCTCCTCAAGGGCCTGCAAAGAAACAAAAAGCCAGAGGGAGTTAGGTAGTAAATAGGCATTAAAACTGATTCTGAAGTCCCCTTTCCTAAAATCCACTATAAGGAATGAAAAAAATTACTAAAATCTTCATCCTAGTAAATAATTCGTGATGAACACAATCTTTGGAATTTGAACACATAATTAAATGCTGCCATCATTAAACATTAAGAAAGTTTGAAAAGTCTGGTACAGCTGAAAATACTAAATTTGCTAGTTACAGAGAAGTGTGACTTGCCCTGATTATTCACTGAACCCCTGACATGCTGCAACAACACACAGCACTCTGATGTTGGAACCTGGAACCTGAATTACTGCATTTGATGTTTGTTCAGAAGAGAAGGTTACAGACTACAAAAGAAGCTTTGGGTTTTCAGACATTGTTTTCTTTTAAGAATCTGAAGTTGTACAGTGAAGGGACTGAGGGGGAAGGAGAATTGGTTAAAGGGAGTTAGATGAGTCGTGGCATGAAAAATGTACAGATGTATTCAAATAACTCAGTTATGTATTTAACGCTAAACTCACAAGCTTATGCCAGCACTGTGAAAGGCAATGAATGATTTGACAGAATAAATACAAGTTCATAATGGCACATCTGTACCTCTCAAGCTAATATCCCATCATAACCATTAATAACTGGTTCCTTTAGAGCAAAAGAAAAATACTGATGATGATCACAATTTGAATACAGATTCTCATCACAGAAAACTTTCCAAAATGCTTTTGGTTTTAGGTTATTAAAAAAAAAAAAAAAGAAACAAAACCAAAGCTTCTTAGAAGTGCTTTTTCCCTCACCTCTGAGATCACTTGGTTTTAATAAAACGCAATTTTCCATTTTTAAGTGCAACATACTCTTAAAAAATATACAGTTTTCCAAATATCAAAAATGGCTTTGAAATAAAAAATAATATATCTTCTTAAAATGCTTTTGTCTTCTGGCAGGTTATCCCTAAGAAAGAAGACCAATATACTGATATCAAAGTGTGTTTTCTTTAAATCTAGCCTCTCTATATGCAGGATCATACGTGAGAATGGTGAGAGAAACTCACCCTCTTTACTACTATAATATAGCTCACTGGTAAGCACAAAGTATACAAACTACACATAACACTTTCAGATATATTCCGTCCACTTAAAAACAACTGGCGAAACACTCCTACCATCCAAATTATTTGATATTAAATCAGTAATTAAAATAAATTTAATTTCACTTGGGATTCCTTTTTATCTTAGAGCAAAGTAAGTAAACAGATCCTATTTGGTTTTATGTTTATGCTTTCTTTGATCTTCAAGACACAGGGAAATATACTGCATATTAAAGTAATTTTGTATACTCTCTGTCATTAATTCCTCCACAAACCAGAGTCACCAAAACACAGTCTCATTTTAAGACAGCATATAGCAATGCTCAGAAGTATTACCTCTCTCACACGGGTTATTTATGAAGGCCCATTAAAAAAAGAAAAGTATAGGCTATTAATTTATCCAATAAATAGCTAAAATAACATTTGTTATATCCTGCAGTGTTCCTGATACTCAGTAACATTTGGCTTTTAGAAGGCCAGTTTTGTTCTTACAAGTTTTGTTCATGTAACCACCTACATTGCAATAATGAATGTTCACAGCTGTCAGAACATATCTACAACTGCATTCAGACAAACCAGCTATCAATAAAAACACCTGATACAGAATAACAAAGAATGTTTACACCTGCAAATAACTGACCATACAGGATAGCTTTTATTTTGTAGCTAATATAAAGATTTGTGTGCCTAGCATCACATTTAACTTCACTTTTATTACAGTGTAGTTTGGGGAGGTAAGTAACCATAAATTTATTCTATGCTTTTATTTATTATTTTTTTTTTCAGAATTAAGGCTTTCTATGACAACAAAAGTGCACCTGCAAAAACACAATTTAAAGATAGACCTGCATAATTAAATATGACTGACAATTCTGCACAGTGCCAGGCTGGATGCCTGACTGGATTTACTCCAAAGAGGTATGACTTTTTTGAGCATTGAGAATCAGAAAATTTGACAGTGCTAAGGTCCTCGAATCAACATCTGTTTCTGAACAGGTAAGTTGTCTGCATTAGTTTAACTATGGGCATAAAGTCTAGCATCAGCTAGAGTTATTCGGCTCAAACCTAATCCCTGTTTAAAGACATGGAAGTCTGAGGTGGAATCAAGTTCAGATATTGATCCCTACTATGTGTAATAGGTGAAACAAGCATCGTAAGCCTTTATTAGTACCATAAGCCTCCAAAATGTACTGAGCACAAAGATACAACTGAAGCCTGGGAAAACTGAAAGGCAGAAGTAAAACAAAACATGAAACAGAATTAAATAAGCAAGCAGGAAGTAGAAAGCAAAAAAAGTAGAAAGAAGAAGAAACAGCTAAAGGCAAGAAAATGTGAAATTCTACAAAGAGCATTACGTTGAAATATAAAAGAAAACTTCACTTATGGAGCTTGCAAAAGGTAAAAGTCTCAAAGAGAGTACTTTTACAGAAAATATAACTGATAATGACATGGGACAATTTTTAAAGAAAATGTCTTCAGTAAGTGGGAACACAACTCATGGTCTTTCAAACACATCTCACAACTGTAATTGGTATTCAAAGAGGATCAGAAAAAATAACACTTGTCAACTTTGTTCCTAACATCAAAACCAGGTTAAGAAAGGAAGGTGATCAAAAGCACACTCAACCTACCAGCAAACCAGGTAATGCAGCACAAGGTGTTGGGAGAGAAGAAGCCTGAGGGAGAGGGGCTGGGTCACACTAACCCCATGCAGGACAACTTCACCCTGAGCTGCAAGATCAGCTGGTGTGAGGATAAGCACAGAGGTCTTAAGGCACTGACCTCCTGCACTGACTTTCAACCTACAGCTATAGGGAGAAAAATTTCAATCCCTATCTACAATATAAACACATCAGTGGGTAAATGAGCTATTACAGGTTATGAAACCACACTTGTTGATTACAAAGTGTTTGGATTACACTCTGTTCCTCGAATCTGTGTATAAAAACAGACCCTGTACCACACTTTTGTATGGAGAGTTGAAGTGACAAGAACTAAGTTAGTACAAACGCACAGCACCTCTTCAGAGATGTACTTGCAAAACAACAATGAAGCCTTGCAGAGAATAAGTAAGAATGTCGAAAAGGACTTCTCTTACACCTGAAGTGAATGGCCTGACTTACAGAGCAAAGAACAGGAACTGTGTTAATTTCAGCCATGCGCAGGCAGTAGGAATCATTTGACCAGTATTACAGCAGCTTTCAAAAGACCGAATACTCAAAAGACTAGATCAACTCTGTTCAATCCAGCTGAGAATTTAATCTGAAATCTTGGGAAAAAGAAAATAATAAAAAAATTATATAGTTTTATTCTAAAAGGAAGGAAAACTACAAAATCTCATTTTCTGGTTTCAAGAAGCCAGAGCTTATGCTAATTAATGTATAGGATGGGAGACAAGCAACACACTTTGTGTATCATCATTTCACTTAAAAGCTGTTAGTAGATGAAGTCAAGATTCTAATTCAAGAACCCCCACGCTACAGTGTTAAGACTCATGACACAAGTTCCTCCACATTTCAGTTTTTTTTCCTATTCCAGGAACCAAAATAGTGTTCAGTGTGCAAATCAGAGGAATGTATTATATGATCACATACAATATGTATATCCCCACAGAGGTCTCCAGTGAAAATCCATTCTATCATAGATATCAGCCTGTTACAGCCCAGCTAGAGTAACTCAGTTCCTTAGCTCTTACGACAGTACCCTTTGGTTTTAAACCTGTGGATCTGCAATACGAGCTTGGGTATCTGTCATATACATTACTAAATAAAATACTGATACAACTACTAGAACAGCTCAATATCTGAACTTATGCTGGCAGGACTGTGGCTTTCAATTCTACATAACTGGAAATACTTTGGAAATGAAGCAAAAGGAAACATATCTCCTAGCTTCTTGGAGACAAGAGATTGCATGCCCCAATGTAAAGAAAGATTTTAATTTACTGGTCAATGACAAAAAAGAGCAAAACACTATCACAGAATGCATTTCAATATTTATTACTATCACTTAAAATGCCCCCTACAAGTCACTGATGAATTCAATACTGACTCCAGGACATCAGAATCCAAACCAAGTCATATTCATTTAATAAATTCTTACTGAGTACAAGATGAAAGGGCTGTCTACATTCCTGGAATGCCTAATGGTGTGTACATCACATCAGGCTATATGACATTCAGGATGAAAACCAAGATAACCCCAAGGAACAACTAGTCATTAGCATTCCAGAAGACACAACCACCACTGAAGGTTATGGCTGAGAGGATGGTCTGGAAAAGCACTGAATTCTAGAGAACCGCCTCACAGGGGCTGGAGCAAGAAGCCAGAATATGGTGCCATATGCATTCCTAT
Organism: Forpus xanthops; assembly: GCA_032466535.1. NCBI lineage: Eukaryota > Metazoa > Chordata > Aves > Psittaciformes > Psittacidae > Forpus > Forpus xanthops. The sequence continues at coordinate 2,804 of JASSUY010030651.1, read as the reverse complement.
CAAGAGAGCTGAATAACTAAGGTACAAGCTGACAGTTCTTCACAGTGACAAGCTTGCAAAAGAACATGGAGAAAGAGTAAGTTTAAGACTATAGCTCTCCAAGTAATGACACAGATCTCTGTAACATGATGGACAAGCTTATGTTAAATAAGCATCTGTCCTTATGGAGAGGAGTGTACAGTCTGTAACTATTTCAATTCAAGGTGATGGTACTATAACCCTGGAATTACTGATTGTCCTTCCTCTCATTTCTTAATGTGGCTCACCTTCTATCATAAATCTCTTGGATGGCATATATATGTATATATAGTAAGTCTTCACTTTGCCCTGCTATGGACCTCTAAACATTCTTGCTTCACTACCTACAGAACAACTGAGTCAACTGATTCAAAGTGACAGATCAAGCTTGCATTAATACACACGTGCAACCCCCGCACCACTACCACCACTCCAATGCATATGTATGAGGTCTCTCTATCTATCTATTTATCTATCCATCTATCTATCTATAAAAGGACAAAACAAAGGACAGGAAGGACAAGAAATTACATGATATGCCTATCAGAAATGCCCCTACAGCAAATTATTCCATTCTGAGTGCTAATTTACCTGATAAGTTTTAGGGTAACTGCCATACATACAAAAACACGCTTTCGGTAATGAACCCTTAGCAGCTCTAAATAACCAAAACATTACAATAAATGAGCATGATGAACAGTCACATATCCATTTCTCATTGATTTCAATGGGATTCAATGTACCATATCTGAAAAATTATACTGTGCGGCTGATAAAACACATACAGCATTACAAGAATAATGGAAATTTCTTTTTTTTTTAACACATAATTCTATAAATAGTACTTTGTATATTATATTTATTTTAGGGCATGTATAATGCATTATGTTCCATTAGAATCAATGAGGAGTGAAAATACAATTACTGAAAATTATTTGGATTAAGATAAAGATGATTGACCTTCTAGCCTTTTTCCATGTTTGCAACTAAACAGGCTGAGAAATACATTTAAAATGACATTTACATTTAAGAGTAGCACAAAAGAATGAGACTTGTGATATCCAGAGGCACGGGATGGACCTACAAACCAGCAAGTAAAATTGCTTAAGGGAATAACAAATAAATGCCAGATCAACTCTTCATGTATTTTCTTACTACTTGCTTCTTGCCTGTTCCCTATCAAGCTTAATTTTCTTCCTAAATCAAACACTGAAATAATCTGCGCTTTTCTTTCAAAACCTCAAATTTAGATTCTATAGTATATGCTTAATCTTCTGGAAAACAGCATTAACATAAGCACAGGCAATTATATCAGAATATCAAATAAATGGATTTAACAGACTTCTGCAAAATCCATATATATGAACTCAATATTAAAATTTAAATGCTTGAATAAAACAATAATGCTACTTACTAAACATATCTATGAAATGCTGATAGATTCTACACTTGCCAAGAGTAGCAACACACACCTGAGAATAATCATAAACACGGTAGTTTAAAACAAAAAAAGGAGTTGCCAGCTCCTCTCATTGAGGGAAGGAAGATAAACAGGGAATACTGACAGCAAATTACACAAATCAGAAACACTGAAAAACATCAACATGCCATTCTGTAGTTGCATCATAGACATACCAATGCAAAATACTAAGTTTTCTCATGCAGGACACGGACAAATTAACTTCAGAATCAAAGACTCTTACATTGTCTTCCAAGATATTAATAGTGAACTAGCATAGGTGTATTGTTATCTCAAAAGAAACATTTTCCTTCCAATTTCTACAAACTTAAACACGTCTCTTCTACTTCTTGCTTTTTTAAAGCACCCAAGTGCTATGGGGTGCTTCTTTTGAACTAATAAGATTAGAGGCTTGTATTATTACTATCTACTAGTAAAAGGGAAAATGTGTCTCATTGGACTCTGAAACAGAGGCTTTCAGTATTATGTACCTTAATGGTGTATTTCATTTGAATGCTCAGCAATAGACTGCACTGAGATAACACACTGAGGAAACTGAGGAAATAACACACAGGAAAATGAACTTGTTTTTAAAAAATGCCACACTGAGATGATACATAAAGTCCAAGTGGCATTTTTGAGACTACTGGTCTTCCAATAGAGGATGCACCCCTTACTGGAAGAAGACCAAGAAGTTTCTCTGACTTGGGAACAAGTATTTCACCAGGTTCCACCTTAGTGCTGGATAATCTGAGGTAAACACAGCTGCGATGTTTTGATTTATATTGTCATCACTGGGTTTCAAAACACAAACCTATTCTGTTTTAAACCAAATTCACTATGCATTGCAAATTCACTACAGGTGAATTATTACTACATTCGCATCCCATCCCATATCCCAACACTACATACCAGACTCATATCCTCACTTTTACTGAGAATAAGATGATGAACCATTCTGAAATACGAATCTGAACTGGCACAACAGAGGCATTTCAAAAGCTGTAACAATCTTTCCAAACGCTTTATCAGTGAGAAAATACTGAATCTGGTGTCCTCTCTACCTTCAAAACTGGACAGAGAAGAGATTCAGAGCAGCCCTGTGGAGAAAGACTTCAGGGTGTTGGTCGATGAGAAAATGAACATGAATCGGCAGTGTGTGCTCACAGCCCAGAAAGCCAACTGTATTCTGGGCTGAATCAAAAGGAGTGTGACCAGCAGGTCGAGGGAGGTGATCCGGCCCCAGTACCCTGCTCTCCTGAGACCTCACTTGGAGTACTGTGTGCAGTTCTGGTGTCCTCAACATAAAAAGGACATGGAACTGTTG
>JASSUY010030650.1:22140-40916 GCA_032466535.1 Forpus xanthops | reverse complement strand
AGCATGAAACTCAGAAAGTCCTTGGCCAGCCTAAACATTCTAAGCCATAACTATAAACACTGGTGTTATCAGCACTGATCCCGAGCTGAAAATCCAAAACATGGTGCTACACCAGTTACTACTTAAAGGGGAAAGATGACTGCTGCTGAACCCATGACAACCGGTGTTTACTTTGTCTTTTGTAGCTATTTACCTCTTAGAAACAGCTTCTTTGCAATACTTTTCAACCACAGATTCATAGGAAATGTTAAAAATGGGGCAAAGATAGCTTTTCAAGGAATGAACAACTTCCTCGTTCTTTTTGTTTCCTTCCGTCTTTTTTTGAATTACAAAGAAACTTACTAAAATTATCAGACGAGAGGAAGATCTCTAGCTGGAGTGACTTCTAGAGGGTTTTCTTCCCTCTCAAACCACTCATTAGTGCTCTGTGCAGTGCAGCAAGTGGAGATATGTGATGCTGTCTCTATGTGATCTGCATTTTTGAACCTCATAGTAGACTTCAGAAATATTAAGATTATGAATGCTGGAATGGCTTTCAGGAGCTGATTACTCAACACAGTGCTTGTGAAAAAGGTTCATTCTTCCAAGGATTCCAAAGCAGCTCTTTGCTTACGGGGAATTTCAAGTGCTTGCTTAGAAAATAGCTGTTGCCTCTGTGAGCAATGTCCACTGGAAGACTGGACAACCTGGGCCTTTCCAAGAACAGGAATTACAATTGCCGACAGAAAGTCTGCAGACCCTACAGTGCATCCTCTACCACAGGCACTGCTGTCACATCTGATTTGGACAGTTGCTTTTGCAGGTTTGTCTTGGAGACCCAAACTAAGGTCTTTACCTTCTTCCATTACAGGAAAGTGATTGATTTTATTTCAGGCATTTGCTCCAAGTTTGCACCAAAACCGTTATTGCTGCAAGTGTGTTAGTCGTAGTACTGTATTCTACTGTTGGCAATTTCTGTGGTCTTGGATGTCTTCACTACATTCCTTGGACTAGTAGTTCTTCAACTGAGAAAATAGAATAACTCTCTATGCCTTCTTCCCTGAATTAGCTGTTAAATGTAGTACCCTGAAGCAGGTGTTGAAATCTCTCTGCATTCATTTTTGGCTCTTGACTGCCCGTGTACGTTCATGATGGATATGCAGATGCCTCATTGGATTCTGATTTTCAACCTTGGCATTAGCAAGCAGTGCTCTGGGCTATTTCTAAAAATATTTACCTGCCTCAAGACTGCTGTTAATTCTCAGAAAACTTGTATGAAACCTGAAGGAGCTTATAACTGAAAGGACATCTGTACCTGGATTTCTCCCTTCTCAAACCACTCATTAGTGCTCTATGCAATGCAGCAAATAGAGATATATGATATTGTCCCTATGTGAACACATAAGCTGCATCCAGGTACAGCTGCCTGTGTCTCTGCAGGCAGTTTTACTTTCTGCATTAGTCGTGGCAAGACTTAGGAAGTGTCTCTAGGAGATGCTTTCAGCCTCAGTTACCTTCCAGTGGTGGAATCACAGGTGATTTTTGCCTAGACTGAGAAACACACTGAAAAAGCAAGACTTTCTGTTCCTTAGGAGTCACATCTTCGTATCAGTGTTCTGGAGTTGAACTGCATGGAACAGGCATCACACTTACTTTAGGGACTTTGAGGTACTGTATACCACTGCTATGGGGTTTTACATGAGTTAGGGAAGGGGTCAGTCTTCCAAGCTGATTTCTTCGAACCCCTGATTATACTATCTGAACCATGCCAGCCAGGGAGCTAGTAAATGAGCAATTAGGAATTGCATCCTCAGCCTGCCTGTTGAGGCTGGGCTTCCTCAAAATTGTTTTCTTCACCCTGAATTTAAAAAAGAAATGCCAGTATGTTGCGTTTGAGATCAGTCTGTTTCTGGAATGATTAATTACTTCATGCAGAAATAATTACCTGATGTAGTGTCTGAGATTTATGCAGTCTCACTTCTTCTAAGAATACCAGAAAGTTGCTGATGTAACTGTAATTGTTCCACCCTGGTCAGCCTGTCTGTGGGACTTGCTTCTTCTTGCTGATTCCTTGAACTTTGCCCTAGGTCATTTATCTGCTCTCACGAGGCTCACTTGAACCTTTGTACTTCTTTTCCTTCAAACTGCATCATATATGCTTATTGTACTTGATGCAGGTATGCTGTTCTCTGGAAGAACACACTGACATTAACTGAAAGAAATTTTCCACCTGCTCTTGAACGATGAAGTGGATACTCAGAGACCACTGAAAATGGCTTTTATTCACTTGTTAGGGAAGTGAAAAAGATTCAGACCTTCAGAGCTAATGTGCTTTACATACACTGTACTTCTGATAAGGTTACCCCTTCTACGTACTCCAGATTCTTTCCTGAAGTAATCTTTGGGTTTCTTGAGTGCGCTTCTGTGTCTTTAGGCACAAATATGCCTCATATCTGTGATTCTGTAAGTAGTAAGAGTCACTTAGTCCAAGTGGTGATTTGTACTAACAAGAGTCAGTTTGTGTTTTTAGCATCTCAGCCATGTGTCTGAATCCTTTGTGGGTTCATTCAGGCAGCAGTTTAAGGTTGTTTGTGCTAAGGATGGGGAGTGTCTCTGAGCCTGGAGTTTCATTTTCTATAGAAGATTGTAGAACTCCATAGATGAATCAGAGGATTTATTGCAAAACATAATCTTCACATTAAAGTTACAAGCTTTCAGGTTAGAATTATGGTTGTCTATACCAAACCTGTAAAACAGCTTCTGTAATCCCTTCATTTGCTGTATTCGGTGTTAGCAACAGTAGTGCTAACCTTAAAGAGTTGACTCTTGTGAACCAATTGACCTTTGTCTGAAAACTGTCCATAAATACACAGTGTTATTTCCTGATGATGTTCCTTGGTGCAAGGAAGCTTCACTGGGAGATGTTTTAGTACAGAATTATAAACAATGTGCTGCCAAATGACCCAAGTTGCCATCATTCCTGAAAGGAAAAAGGCTGTGTCAGTGTCATTTTGAAATCTCTGCTGGCTTTATAAGGAATTTTACATTCTCTTCTCTATCCTTAAAGCTGCAGCATTCTAAACCTTACAACATAACATTGCATCTTTGTTCATAGTGTGGTGGTTCAATGAAGGGTGCCTTAAAGATGCAAAAACATCTGATGAGAGCAAAAGTTGTCTTCAAATTAGCATTCAGATTTCAAACTGTGAAGCAAAACAAGAATATTTTCCAGCAAATACACTGCAATGTTACTAATATTTCTGTATACACTATAAAGACTGAAGTTTCAGCCTGTTTGTTTCCCATGCTGAATTTTGAGGATATCATCAAGCTATGCCTCATGATGTCTTCTCTTAATCCTGCTTTTATAGTGTATCGTGTTAAGCAGTAAGGGAAGGAGTGAAGTAGAAATGTCACTGGTATGGTGTGCAGTTCAGTATTGACAGATGTGTGCGCCAAATGATGAAAAAAGGCCTTCTTGCTGTGTGGAATGTTACGTTGCTGTGTTAGTGCCCGTGAGAACCTTTGATCGATTGGTAAGATTGTTGAGGGCTGCACCGAGCAACATCTTTTTCTTCATTGACACTGCTGCCAAGGAAGTGGAGGTCTGAATAATGCCATTTGCAAAATTTTAGTTAAAAATGTTTAGATTGCAAGTTATTCTGTTGCAGAAAGATCACAGCTGCCAGTCATTTGGGACTGCATCATTTCTTGCCCATTGTACAACAGTGCTAAATGCCATCTTCTCTGCAGGTTAATCTCTCTTTGCTCGGTGCTCTCCCAGTTTTGTCATGATAACAGAAAGATGCTTTAACTTATCTCAGCTCGAAGTTAAAAGCTGCTCACTACAGTGATGCTGCCTGCTACTATTTTGGTCTGCCAGAGGGCATCACATGCTGCTCTTGTCGTCTTCTATTTCTGCATCTGCATGTATTTCTGTTTGTACATGTAGCTGCCAGAAATAAAAGTGAATGTTACTGTTGTGTTCATAATGAAAAGTAGATTCTCCTTTTTCCAGGTAATCCTTCCTCTGTTCCACTGACAGTCCACTTAATCTAAAGTAGCTAACTCAAAGTAATTAAGGGTAGTGTTTGAATGGAAGCAGGAGAATAGCTTCTTCAGACATCAACAGTCAGTGTGCCAAGTCATGAGAAAACTGGAAGTCTGTTATCTTCACCAAGATTTTCCTCAAATGACCTAACTCAAAGTTCTGTTTGACTTAAATGTATGCTGTTTTTCCTAGTGGCACGTACTGATAACAGAGATTATGGGTTGAGAATGGGTACTTGCCTGTGATTGGCTCTTCATTAACTGAATTATACAACTTACAAAATCTGTTTTTCTTTCTCCTTTCTGAAACTGAAGAATTTAGTTATTATACACCTGGAATCTTTCCTGGTTCTCTTTAAAGCTCCTTTATTTTTCTTTCTTTCTTTTTCTCTATCTTAATCTCCTCCCTCTCCTACTCCTTAAGGCCTTGGAATATCTTTTCAAGTTCATTGTCCAATCTCGGATCCTTTACTCCAGAGCTACTTGTGGAATGGAGGAGGAGCAGTTCCGCTCCAGCATCCAGGAGCTTTTCCAGTCCATCAGATTTGTGCTCAGCTTGGACAGCAGGAGCTCTGAGACCCTCATCTTCACACAGGTTTGCTATTTTCTGCACTTCAGCTGGCAAATGAAAAGCCAGCTATTTTCTGCACAGGTAGTATATATGGGTATGTGACAGTTAAATGCAGGTTAGTAGAATTTTCCCTCTCTAACAAGCTGATGATACTGGAAAATGACATAGCCAATTAATGTTATTAGACAAACACTGCACCTCTTCACAGATGGTGAGTTCAACTGTGAACTTTCGAGAGGAAAGTGACTTGTCACATGGGAATGTAATTTTTGCTCTTCATTAAACTGTAGTTTCAATCTCATATGTCTTATGGATGGCTTCAGGAAATTTTAAATCCTTTATTGTAGTAGCTCAAGTCAATACTTAGGGTCATAGCAACATCACAGTAGAGAAGTTCAATTGATGTACTCACAGTCTGATAAACTTAATCCCAGCATACTCTAAAATTAGAGCAGGAATCACATGCAGCCTGACCACAAGCATATTGTGATACCCACACTAGCACTGAATACATTATATTGAATATGGCCTAGGTGACTTCGCAAAGATTTCATGTGGGCTTAAGATTAAGAATGCTGCTAAATTTTGTTTCATATTTTAAAGACCACTGTACTAAATTACATACTTCTGTGTTTTAAAGTTTTAAATAGCCGTGTTGCATGTTTTGTGTGCGTATTAGCTCAGAGAATGGCAAAACGGACCACCTAGATGAAGGTGATTTGTAATCACTAATTTACTGTTTACAGATGTTCTGAACACCTGTGTAGTTTGCCAAAGAAGGAGTTGCTGTGACTGTCACAACAATACAGGGTGACTCCAGTGGTTAAGGAAACTGCCAGCAGCACAATCTCTTTGAGAAGCTGCTCTGAAAGATTTAGAGAACAGCTATTCTAATCTACTATTGAATCACCCATTAGTGGGTATAATAAGATGAGCCAGGAACATGAGAAATCAGAGTTCTGCTGGCAAAGTGACAACAGAAACAGCATCCTATGAATTCTGGCTGGCCAGGGGTCTTCTTCATTTTTCAGTTGTGCTGATCACAAATGCAATAAGAGATTTGAGGATGGAGTTATTTTCCCTTCTTGTCTGTTTTTTTTTTTTTCCTCCTTCTCTCACTATGGTATTTCTTACCTTGGACTTCTGTAATTTGTAAAGTCTGTCCTTGTTTAATCTTTGAAAAGTTTACTTTTTGTTTCCCCCTTGCCACTATGTTGCCCCTTGATCCCAATTGCCCCATAGGCCTCTCAGCCTGGAGGGCAGGCGAGCGGAACTGGGACTTGTGCCCCACAAAAATGTGGTGGTACTTCAAGGTCGTCATTTAATTCTGTAAGTAATGATCCCCAGAACTGTGCAAGTATTTCATCGTGGATGTTCCCAATTAATCCCTTTTCCCTACCCCAAACCCTCTTTTCCTGCATATAAAATGGAATTTAATGTTTGAGTGGCTGATACTTTAAAACTAGAAAATGTGGAATATTTCAGTAATTAATGGAATATCTTATGGCATCCACACACAAGGAAAGTACTGAGTGTGTATGCAAGAGTGTGTATGTCAAATTGTTCAGGAGAGCCAAGGAGTTTATGTACTAGTTCTGGAAACCTGGATGATGATTAAATATCTACAGAAACGCTCAAGGCCCTAGGAGGTATAATTTTCTTCACACTTGTCCTCTTACCCAGGATATTAGAGAGATCTCAATATACTTCTTTAAAGCAATGAAATTAAAACTGATTATGTCCTTCCAGGCAATGAGATTGACATGAGTAATATTTCAACGCATTTTTGGGTGTTGTACAAAAAAAAGGGCCCTTCAAGGAATTGATGAAACATTGTAGCTCTTCCTCAAGAGAGCTCCAGAGCTTCCTGAAATGATCCCATGCGTATCCTTAGGTTGCTACTGATACCTGAATTCACCACAGAAATCCTTCTGCTATGTCTTAATAGTTAGAAATCATTTTGGGAAAACTGCCATAAGAATTTGTTTGTCCAGTACTGCATTTTCACTTTTATTATCCCAAAGGTAAAGGTGATGGCTGGATTTGCAGCTGTTACTGCGAGTACCATGAGCGGTATTTAAATGATTCATATTTGTTGATTTTGTTAGTACATTGTATGTGTGTAGTGACGAAGAGGTGACAGTACCCAGGAGGCCTACCTGTGGGTTTGTGTAATCTGAATTGAGTGTAACAAAAGATGTTAAGAGAGAACAAGTGTGAAGAACAAAGAGGTAAATTCATATTCAGAATAATTTAATGAGCTCTACAGTGTTATAAAAATAGCTTAGGCTTTACTCAATGGCTGTTAAGTAGGTATCACCGTTGTTTGAAGGAAAAGATACTTTGAGGAAAGACTTGACAAAGAAGGAAGCTGTGTATTACATGGGATTAGGAGAGGCATGCGAGTGTTAGAGCCAGCATGGGAGAGGTACAGAAATGTTTAGGCAATGAGAAAACTGTGAGCAAAAGGAGAACATAAAGAATAGAAGAAAATACTGATAGGTGGTGAGACTCTGGAAAGCAGAGCTGAATAGAGAGCTTTGGGAAATCTGAACTTGTGCAGGAAGTCAGTGGAGTTCCTGTGGAGAGCTTCAGGCAAAGGGGGTGGCAACACCTGGAAGGGGGAGGTGTTTGGGAGTGCTGTGGCTGGGGTGAGGAGGGGTAAAGGCACCTGACCCAAAACCAGGCTGTACAGCAGTTAATAAAGCAACCAGCCAGGAATCTTAGTAGTTTTAGTGAGGAAACAGGCGTGGACCTTGTGTAGGATGGAGAGGAAGAAAGAATTTCAAAACCAGAGGTGTGTGGCTGCTGTTAGGTATGAGGATAGGGTGATGCAGGGAATTTTCTGCTGTTGTGAAGAAATTAACAGATAAAGTGATTAATTGAAATATGAGATGGAAAGGGTTGGGTTTGTGGTTGTGCTATTGTTTCTGCACTTCAAGAAACACCTACAAGGGTAGCTCCAGCTTCCTGGCCATACCTGTTACTGCAAGAACCACATGCACACTCACTTGCATGATGCAATGCCTCTTTCACATGAAACCACACTCACCCCACTGCAGAAATGCTATAATGCCACATGACAGTGCTGCTGTGGTTATGGGTCTGTTGGCATGGTCTTCAGAATACTTCTGAAGAGTTAACTGACTCAGGTACTTGCTTGGTACCAAATTTAGTGTGGAACTCTCATCAGAAGCAAGTTCAGTATTTATTAAAAAACATAAGTAAACAGAAATGGTCTTTTTTCTGTTACCTAAGATTTTTTCTGTTTTATAAGCTGTGTCCTAAAATACAACCTTTTGAATCTTTGCAGTAGGTATGCGTTCCACTTACCATAAGACTTAGTGTTCCAGCAGTGCTTGATTTTAAAATACGTGTGGTTTATTCACTATGAACTTTAAGTATTGCAAAACATGAGCACCAGCCATAGTGCACTCTTCAGTAGCTTTTTGCAAACCCTTAATGCAGTTTTGCTGTTGTTTCTGTTCCACTGCATTTAGGTGCAGTTACGGAAATCAGGTTTTTCAATATTCAGTTTCTACCTTTACTTTTTCCAGGCTGCTCTCCTGAACTCCTTCCCCGCTATCTTTGATGAGCTGTTGCAGATGTTCACTGTGCAGGAAGTAGCCGAGTTCGTGCGGGGGACTCTGGGCAGCATGCCCAGCACAGTGCACATCGGGCAGTCCATGGATGTGGTTAAGCTACAGTCTATTGCACGCACTGTTGACAGCCGCCTGTTCTCTTTCCCAGGTAAGACAGAAGTATCTGAGGTTAAGTCTTGCTGCTAACTAAGAACGCGTTATATTTACTTGTTACTTGTAACATATAGGAACAGGTTACATCTGCTCGTTACTGTTGCAAACAGTTCATTACTGAATGCAAATGATCTTGTAATTATTTATGTTGGTGGCATCATTGCTACATATATTCACTGTGGCTACTCTTTAAGCTTCCCTGGGGTAGAAAATGTTTATAAATCAATTATGGATAAATTGTAGTTACTAACAGTTAATAAAAATATGTACATTAACAAATTAATTCAGTTATTCACACTGCCAAATCTCTCTTGATACTTTCTATTACTCATCTATGGTTGCATGGACAAGAGGGTAACCTCCTTCCCAGCAAGCTTATTGTCTGAGAAACGGGAAGATAAATTTATATGAGAAACCCACCACATTCTCTTGAAGTGTTTTTAACCTCCATTATGACTTTAATATTTCTTTAACTCAACATACTAGTAATCCTTTAGGAATTAATTGAACAAAGAAGGATTGAAGATTGTGAGTTACACATAAGGAAAGAAGCTATGAAGGTAATAGTGCAAGATAAGAAGCACCATTTGGCCTTATCTTCCCTGTAGTGAGGATCTCAAGTTAGTTCACTTAAATTATTCGACTTGGTGCAAGGTGAGAATGGGAACATCACAGAATTATGTTTAAACCATCCACTGCAATTGTTTATAAACATTAAATTATTTTTTTTAATTTGAAAATCATCTCAGTGGTCCAGAGGTGGCTGTGAAACAGGCAGTAAAAATTATATATTTATAGTGTTGGGAACCTATTGATAACAATATTTGTCTTCCTGAGTGCCATTTCATGGGCAAAAACCTCCTCTTCTGTCTTTTCAATAAAGCCAGGTGTAACTTTCCCCCAGGGTCCAGGGTCTAGTCATTGCCATTAACCTTCATTTCTCCTTTACAATGCCACTGGTGCAACTAACAATGCTTTTAGCTGCTGCAGTGCACGGTAACATCTCACTACAGCATCAGAAGCCAGAAAGAAAGCTCCTGCTGTGCAAGGCAGGCCTGACTCTAAAGATGCCACATTTTCCACCCAACATGATGGTAGACCCCTACCCTGTTCCTTCCCGTGGAGGCATGACCTGATACTCCTGGGTCAGCAGTCCCTCCCATGCCCTATCTGTCCCTGCAAAAACGAATCTAGTTTCCCAAGTTCTCCTTTGCCTGCCCACCCCACCAGCTCTTCAGGTCTTGCAATTTAAAGAAACATACATTCTCTTTTTCTTGCCTCCCATATGGTGATGAGCTGTTTTCCTTCTCTGTCTCCTATCAGTCTGATTACTGACATGTTGCCACTTTTCCCTGTTTTTTTTCTTTTTTCCAGTTTTGGCTACTGCTTTCTGCAGCTGCTACCTGCTCTCCCTTCTTTAATAAGATTAAGGTTTGTAAGCCAGCTAAAAGAGAAGAATTAGCCAGCTTCCAAGAGGTATACATTGGAGAAGTTCTATTAGCTGTTGACAATAGAACTGGAAAGCAACACAAAGTGAGGATGGGTTTGCACCAAATAAATCAAGATCAGAAAGTCTCAGTTCACAACTGTTGTTCCAAGCTGAATCATGGTTGAGAACATCACGTACACTGCACTTACAAACTTTAGAAACTAGGTGCATTACTCGTTCATTACATACAGTTTTTAGTGAAGTGTAGTGCAGTTCGTACAACAGAGGTTGCACCAATTAATCAGACATGCTGTGTGTCAGTAGGTTAGTTTGGATACCAAAAGGCTGCTCATTGGGATGGTTGAAGTTGAATTTTCTCCTGGAAGAACCTGCAATCTGCTTTTCCTTCTTTCAGAGTCCCGGCGCATCCTGCTACCTGTAGTTCTTCACCACATTCACCTTCATCTACGACAGCAGAAGGAGTTACTTATCTGCTCTGGAATCCTCAGTAGTATCTTCTCCATAATCAAGACCAGCTCTTTGGTAATCTGCAGCTTGATAATCTATTTTTTTTTAATTGCACCACTTATTTATAAAATGAAGAGTGAGGGATTTGTATAGGATTTTTTTTTAAATGAAATTCTAACTTCTGTCAGCAGGAGAAATGAGGGTCTGCTTTTGTGTGTGTGACTCAGAGCATTCCGATTACACAGTGTTCTCACTGTTAGGATGGGAAAAAAGCATATGCATTTACTGGGTTTGACACTGTTTAATTTTCTTCATCCAAGCCCAGAACTTAGATGTCAGTGGAGTTTAAAAGCTTTACACAGCTCTAGGACTTCTAGTTCTGCAAGAGACAGTAACTAGCACTTTGTGATTCATGTTAAGAGAATACTCTAAAATTATCCAATCAATGAAATCACACTTACTTCTGGAAATTGCTGCTGAGTTTAGACACCCGGCGTTGATTATCACAATAAGCTGATTTCAGATGGTAACTTGATCATTTAAAGCAATGCTCACACACAGAGTGGGGAAGCTTCCCCACCTGACTCTAAAGGAGGAAGTTCATGATGCTAAATATAATTCATACCAATATGTACTTCCAATCGCAAGTTATGGTTTTGTGTGAAAGGAATGAGATGAAAGGTATCATGGTAATAAGCTAAAATAACACTGCCATGGCATGAAGGTTCCTGAACATAATTTGATCCCGTTGTGTTCTAGAGTGTATGCAGACCTTTGATTATAGATTTACCTTTATGGCTGTGACCCTGAATGTTTCCATCAGAGACTGACGAGGTAACACATACACTGGCATCACAACAGTGTCTGGTACCAATGTGGAATCTGATTGTACTTCTTTGAACCTCTGTTGCGAAGCACTCGATCAAAACAAGTTTGTGGTATGGATGGCTCTGCACAATTGTCTTTGTTAATTCCATTCTCTCCAGTTTCTAACTCTCTTGTTTGTTCACCACTTACTGTAGGAGGGAGATGTCGTGGAGGAGGTTGAGATGATGGTGGAGAGCCTCCTGGATGTGCTTTTACAAACTCTGCTTACAATCATGAGTAAATCGCAGTCTCAGGAGGCGGTAAGAGGGCAGCGTTGCCCGCAGTGCACAGCAGAAATCACTGTTAGTAACTAACAATCAGTTTCTATTTCCTGCTTCTCTAACCTTTGGTTCAGCCCTTCACCATCTCTGGCACCTCATTATCATCTCTGCTGCATGAATGCCTGGGGCTTTGTCTCCTTCCCTTAATAAGCTACATAGCCATTCCTTCCTCTGTGAGGTCTGCAGGAAGCAGTGGAGATCAGGAAGTTTGGGGATTTCCACATTATTTTCTTACTTCACTTTGCATCTGTAATTGAGAAAATTTAAGGCATATGGTAGCTGGGTAGCTGTCTAGGTCTTTGCACCCAAATAGGTGTCACCAAGGGCTGTATGAATATCAGGCTCTGATTCCTGATGTTCAGTGAGACGAGTCCCTGTTCTTAACACCGTGGAGAGCTTCTGTCCAGGCTCACTGGTTATTTCATGCAAATGAAACAGAATGTAAAATGAATAGATCCCAAATCAAGTGAGCTGTTGAACTTGGTGGGAGAAGGGGAAAAGCCACCGTTTTGTTCAGACTGTCAGCGTAAGCCACAGGGCATAAATTTTTCATTGACGTGCAGTGGAAGAAGAGGAAAATAATAGAATTCTGCTGTTCAGCTTTCTTCTTTCATGGATTTGTTGGCCTTTCTAGTCTAGTTTATTGGAGGGTTTTTTTGCATGTCACAGTTTCTGGTGCAGCTTTTGCACAGTGTTAAGCTGTTGTTCAGAACATCTGGTTTTTTTAGACTTGCTTTTCTCTCAGGCTGAAACCTCATAGGTGGTGTTGGGGGCAGAGGTACACTAAGGTACACTTCTCATGAAAGAGACAAGGTTGTATCTTCCCATGTTAACTCAGATAAAGTAGCAAATGGTAGAATCCTAATAAAGAGCAAGGTATTTAGTAGTTCTCAACACGTTCTTTGATACAAAAGAAGAAAGGTGCTGCCTTGCCAATGTCCAGTAACATCCTAGTTTCCTTTTACTGCCACCGTTTGACTTACTGTTATCACATGCCACCTCACACATAAGAGCACACCTTTTTTCCTAACGAAGTTCATCCCTATAAAGTTTATGGGAGCAACCTACAGCAAAGCTTCCAGGTTGATGCTTGTGCCAGTTAGAAAACAAAATGGGATGAACAGTTGCAAGTACAAAATCCCCTTGTATTTGTTCCTGAATTTATATTTCAACAACACAGTGATACATGGAATCTCACTAGATACTGTTTAGAAAGTAGTTTGCATATTTTCCAAATGAAGTGCTCATTGTCACAGAAAAAATGAGTGTTGTACAAGGGGCTGGCAGTCAAAAGATATAGTCCTTACGTTCTTGGCACTGCCTTGCTTGCTATCTTGGACAGATTGCTTAACTTCTCTGTGCTTTGCTTTCAGATATGTAAAATGGGGGAGCTCATCTTTGGAAAACACTTTGGGATACTGTGGTAACTGGCTAGGGTGCATCTGTTTTGCAGGCCAGAAATGTAGCTCATGTAGGCTTATCCAAGCTATATTCAGAACATCTTGCTGGCATACTGCTAGTACTGTGGCTATGAAAGCACATAACTTGGTGCACAATAATAACCTAAGTATTTACAAGATTCCAGACACCTTTTGTAGCCCATGCTGATGCCATGGTGTCATCACAGTATCAGTAGCTGAACCAGTTAGTTTAAATAATTCCTGGTATATCTGCATGAGCTGCAGTCACACCTTGGATAGACAATATATATGAAGAAACTGAAAGAGGTGATTGTCCAAACGTGCATGCTTGGAAGGCAATTCTTTAATAACTCTGTTAATAATTTTAAATTGGTTTGGTTAGACTGCAGCATTGCTTTAAAGACCTTTAAAACTGGCATCTATGGAGGAGCCTTTCAGAGGTGTATTCCTGAGTATAACAGTAATTCAGGAACTGTTAACACACAGTATTTTTTAATCTCTGTGCATGTCAGCTTTCCTCTCATAGGCATTGGGGCCATTTCAGACCCCTCCCTTTGTGCCCTTCCCCAGGTTGAGTTTTATATTTATGAAATTCCAAGTTGTCTGAATGAAATGGTTTCTCATTTTGGTCAACAGGGAGAATATGTCTCCTGCCTTTTATCTTTGCTTCGTCAGATGTCAGACACTCATTTCCAGCACTTACTGGACAACTTCCAAAGCAAGGATGAACTAAAGGTACAACAGCACATCATGTTTGTAGGGTGATTCACTCAGAATAGGAGAGCCAAGGGGGATCCCTGCATCATTACTTGCTCTGCTAATCATTCCCATTCACTGACATTTTATTTATGGACCTTCCTTTCACTTTAATAGGTGTTGTATTAGAAAACAGTTAAAACCACAGGCACTGAATTATCTTCTTAACAGCAAAACAAGTCCAAAGATAGATGTTATTAGGTACAAAAGGATATTGGTATTGTACCACACAACTTAGTCAAAGGAAGAGGGGTTCTTAATCCTGTGAATGTAAGGTCAGTTGTTCTATAGCAAGTTACTAGATGTTCAGTATGCGTTGGAGCTTACTTACTAAGGGTGTTGATTTTATGCCAAAAGAGAATTTCAAGCCTTTTGGGAGATTCAAACATCTCTAGCAGATGAATTCTTTCTTGGCAAAGCAGTAGCTGTAGTACTCCACCTGCTGCATGCTTCCCAAGTTTGTAAGTGCTAACTTGAATCATGGCCTTTCAGGAGCAAGAGTTGTTGGTGAGGGGTACAGACCTCTGGTGGTCTTTCTGCCGCTGGCATTCTGAAATAGCACATCTCCCAGCAGCAGAAAATGACTCGCACAGGAAAGAGGAAAATCACCAACATGATGAGTGTTTGAAAGGCAGGATAATTTAACACAGAGAAGATTTTGCATAAAATGGTTTTGATTAGCATGGCACTTAATAAAATATGGACAATAAGAAAAAAACCTAATGTGGCAGACAGTTATGTTGACTTAATACATGAAAAGGAGAAGCAGTGAGAAGTCCCCTCTGAATAGGCTTTCAGCTTCTAAACATTGTATGTGCATATAGAGAGGCTGAATAAAGCAGGGAGATAACTTTGGGATGATGATTTTTTACGTTTAGGTGGCAGGGTTCAGGGTATCTCAGGTTGATGGTTATCTGAGATTACTACCTTTCAGATAACTTTCTAATTGCTTATTGGAAAATTATTTGCTAAATTAATTCGCATTAATTTTAGTATATATTTTTAAAAGCTAAATTCTAGTTCTTATGTCAGACCAGTGAAAAGGTTTGTCATTGAACTGAATTGGTGTTACAAGCAAAGAACACTGTTGTACCTCTCATAATTTAAGGATGTGTTCCAGGAGTATCACAGAGCCTCAGGAGTTTATACCCAACTTTTTTTCTAAATATATATATTATATATAGTATTTCAGTTTTTCCCTTTCACATATTGATGTAACATTTCCAATACTTGCTTGAGAAGGCATTGTGCTCACTTACTACTGTTAGTGAAAACAGCCAGAAGTCAGGGAGTTTCTGGTGCTTTACTCTTAGGTCCTTTCCAACCCTAACTATTCTATGAAGATATTAACCTACTCCCACCCCAGTAAAGGAGTAATGATTGGACAGTTCTGAAGAAGCCTTGCCCTGCCACTTCTGTGCTGTCTTGATTTTGTGTAGAAGAAAAAAACAATAAAATCATAGTCTGCAAGGCCAGCAGCTTCACATGTCTCATACTCGCTGTTGTTCTTTATAGACATAGAGACACAGGTCACCAAAACCCAGAAATGTCTTCAGGTTTGGGGATTTTTTTGGAAAGCAAATACTCAGCTGAACGTGCTTAAGGGATCTTTTCTGCTGCATACAGCCAGAAATGGGGGGTTCTGTTACTCTTTTAAAAAGTGTATGAGAGATTTTATTGGGCTTGGGGTGTGCTATTCTGTCAAATTTGTAACATAAGTGCAAACACATTTGGAAAGATACATTAACTACATGAAGGCATAAAAAGATGATCATGATTCCAGTGTATTTGAAAACAGCTGCAAATTGACACTGGGACTATGAGAAGACAAATACAATTACACACATAAAGTTTTTCATCCCAGTGTAAATGTTAAGATGCAACTTGTTTTGTACATCTTAGGTGCATAGGAAATTAATAGAGCCATATCCCCATGTATGCTGTATCCCTGGTTCCAGGTGAATGACCTAGTAACACAAAGCGCCAGAGGAACACACAGCTTAATTGTCTGTCTTATAATCAAGAAAACAGATTAATCTGAGCTGCTGGTGGTTATTAATTTTGTTTGCCCATGTGACAGGAGTTCCTCCTGAAGATTTTCTGTGTATTTCGGAACCTGATGAAAATGAGTGTCTTTCCTCGAGACTGGATGGTGATGAGGTTGCTCACCAGCAAGTAAGTAGAGAAGCACGTATAAACTATTGATGTTCTGTGCTGGATTTTTTTCTGCTTAGCTGGGCAGATAAGACCTGTGATGCAGTGTGTCTCATCAGACTGAGATGCGGTGATCGGGACAGGAACTCTGGAGTGCTTATCCCCATTTGCAGTTAGTTTAACACTCAGGACCAAACTGGGACTTCTGTACTCATTCTGTTTCATAAACTCTTCCAGTATGCACAGATATCAAGAGTTAAAAGCTTAAACCCAAAGCTGTAGTAGCTACATTAAGGGTAAGAGTGACACAGCAACTATAATAATGCATGGCAAGGATGAGCTGCCCACATCAAGTGGTAGCAATGGGCAGGCCTCTCAACCCCATTTCCCAGTAAACTACAGCATTAAAAGTCAGGCTCTTCCCATTAACATCTCTCCTTAACGTACCTAGCAGGAGGTCCCAGTGATTTTTGAGAGGAGGAGCAGACCCCAGTGATGACACCAAGTGTGTTACATGTAGATCAAACTTTAGGAAATGCTTCTCTCTGGGGAAACAAACAAAAAATCTTCATGTTTAAAAAGGGAGGAAGGTGGGTGTGTGCTTTCATTTCAGCAGAGGTGACATGGCCCTGCCATGCAAAATAGACAGGACTTTAAATGCTCTCGGGTGAATTCTCGATCTCTGTTACTTAGTGCAAATTGTTCATTAAATCAAAGAAAGACACATGACTTCTATGTGAACTTAACAGTGATTCTGTGGAAAATGCCTGTCTCTGTACATACAGTAACATCACTGTAATATGTTATACGCCAGACTGAAGTGTTTTTCTGTTTTCTTTATTTGTCTCTGACTGCAGTATCATAGTTACAACAGTTCAGTACCTGTCTTCTGCACTGCATAAGAATTTCACGGAAACAGACTTTGATTTTAAAGTAAGAACTGATACTCAACAAATGTTATGATATCTTTTCAAACTAGCAGTAACAAATCAACAAAAGCTGTTCTCTACATTAGCTGATTATACTTTCAGCATTTATGTATCTGTGAGGAAGATGACCTAACTGATAAAAGACTTGGACTTTGAATCTGCTGTGGAATTAAGGGATAGCAGAACAGGTACAGAGTGAGATCAAATCAGGAAGATTGAGCCCCCTCATAAAGGGAGCAAGTATCTTCAATAAGCAGTGGAGCTGACAAAGTGTGATGGCTTAGAGATTCATGGCTAATGAAATACAAACTCAGCCAATGCTTTTCCTGAAGCTGGGGCATCTGTGATCTTCCCCATCCAGAGGTGTCTCTTTCTGGCTGTTGACTTAAAACTTCCAGGAACACAGCATCTTGGAGAGTGTTCTCTTTATCTGACGTAGTTGAAAATGGGCAACAGTGTTACTAAGGAAAAGCTAACAGACATGTACCTAGGCACATGTTCAACACAGCATGATGGCAAAAGCCTCATTTGGGAAAAGAGACCAAATTATAGAGCTCTCATTCCTGATCTGATATACTCTGTGGGGATTTTTGAGGGATAAAATCTGTTTAACCTGCAGAAAAAATGATTTAAAACTTTGCTGAAGTAACCCAGTTTGCTCATTTCTGAAGTGCACTGCTTAGAGGAAAGCCCAATGGCATTACCTTCTTGGTTTTTTTATTTGTAGTTCCTACCAGGTTTTAAATAATCCACTGGTGTCCTTTAGAGTTTAGTATCTCAATATAATGCATAGTGATTATGTCTTAATCACAAGAAGAAGCAGTCTGATTCTGCATATAAAGGAACGTGTGTCTGTCTTACTACACTTGTTTAGAACTTTATCCTTGGCGTGTCATGTTGTAAACCTTCCTTCCTGTGTCACAGGTGTGGAACTCTTACTTCAGCCTGGCAGTGCTGTTTATAAACCAGCCAAGTCTCCAACTAGAAAGTGCCACACCAGCTAAGCGGAAGAAGATCCTGGATAAGTAAGAGCATGTTTTGCTGGATTCCCAGCCTTTTCTGACGCTTAAAAAAAGAGACTTCTTTTTCCACCACCTGTGATTTACTGTGAAACTTGAGATGTGGAAATGCATGGGAAATAAATAAGTATATGTCCTAATACTGTGTTCAGTGATGAGTCAAGTTGTTTGATATTCTTATGTTGATTTAAATGTGAATTTGATGGAATTTTTTTAACATCACTGCCTTGCCAGTTCTTGTTCCATTAGGCAGTTGTCCATCTCTTCTCTTTCAGATATGGCGATATGAGAGTGATGATGGCATATGAGCTCTTCAGCATGTGGCAGAACCTGGGTATGTCTCTTTCTTCTCTGTGCTAACAACCGAAGCATGCTTTCCTTTTGGGATGTTTATTGTTTTGGCTGTAAAGCAGAAATTCAGTTTTTCACAGCTAAAAGCAACTTTAAAAGTTTGCAGATGGTTCAAAAGCTAAAGGTGTCCTGCTTCACAATTACAGAATCACAGAGTTAGGTTGGAGAGAACCCTTAAGATCATAGAGTCCAACTGTAAACCTATGCTGCAAAGTCTACCACTAAACCACAGCTATGTGTGATTGATAAATAAAGCTCAGAAGTGGCATACACTGAAGCTTCTTTGTTGGTGTCTTCACCAAAACATATCTGGTATGTACGGCAAATTCTGCAGTACTACGTTAAAAAGAAACACCAAACAGAAAATCCAGAGCAAAAGCCCTGTCCACAGTAACACAATGTTTGTGTTTTAAAATTTCACCTTCCTTTTCCTATATATTTTGATTAAGAATGGGGAAATTCTTGCCATGTATCTTGCCATGGATCTGAAAAGGTAAATGGAGATTTTTTCGTCTAGGACTTGCACTTTTAGAAGTGTGCTGCAGCAGTCTTGGGTTTATGTAATTTAGGTAATCAGGATTTTATTAATAGAAGAGCCATGTAACGTCAGTATGGCATAAGAGTAAGTTCAGCTAGGCCAGTGTCCTCCCTCCCTTAGGGACCAAAAAACATAGAATCATAGAATAGTTAGGGTTGGAAAGGACCTTAAGATCATCTAGTTCCAACCCCCCTGCCAGGGGCAGGGA